>PVJC01002295.1:55138-81225 GCA_004026665.1 Murina feae | reverse complement strand
TAGTGCTTCTAATTTCTTGGGATATATTCCTAGAAGTGGGATTACTGGGTCATATGGGAGTTCCATATTTAATTTTTTGAGGAAATGCCATATTGTTTCCCACAGTGTCTGCACCAGTCTGCATTCCTACCAGCAGTGCATGAGGGTTCCTTTTTCTCCACATCCTCACCAGCACTTGTCATTTGTTGATGATAGCCATTCTGACAGGTGTGAGGTGGTTCCTCATTGTTGTTTTGATTTGCATCTCTTGGATGATTAGTGACTTTGAGCATGTTTTCATATGTCTGTTGACCTTCTGTATGTCCTCTTTTCAAAAGTACCTATTTAGGTACTTTGCTCATTTTTTGATTGGGTTATCTTCCTTTGTTAACTTGTATGAGTTCCCTCTAAATTTCGGAGATAACATTGGCAAATATGTTCTTCCATGCAGTGGGCTTTCTTGTTGTTTTGTTGATGGTTTCTTTTGCTGTACAGAAAATTTTTATTTAGATGTAGTCCCATTTGTTTCTTTTATCCTTAGTATCGATTGCCCTAGGAGCTGTATCGGTAAAAATATTACTATATGTCTAATATTTTGCTACCAGTGGAGTCTTCTAAGATTTTTATAGATTCCCATCTTACATTTAAGTCTTTTATCCATTTTGAATTTATTTTTGTGTATGGTGTAAGTTGGTCTAGTTTTAATTTTTGCATGTATCTGTCCAATTTTCCCAACAACATTTATTAAAGAGACTGTCTCCATTGTATTCTCTTGCTTTTTTGTCAAATATTAATTGAGCATAATGACTTGGGTTGATCTCTGGGTTCTCTGTTCTGCTCCATTGGTCTATGTGTCTGTTCTTGTGCCAGTACTAGGCAGTTTTGAGAACAGTGGCTTTGTAATACAGCTTGGTATCTGGTGTTGAGATCCATCCAACATAGTTATTTCTCAAAATTTTTGCAACTATTCAGGGTCTTTTTTTATTCCATTTGAATTTTGAAGAGTTTGTTCTAGATCTGTGACATATGCTGTTGGTATTTTAATGGAAATTGCATTGAATCTATAGATTGTTTTGGATAGTATGAACATTTTAATGATGTTGTTTCTACCAATCCATGAACATGATATATTATTCTATTTGCTTATGTCTTCCTCTATGTCTTTTTTCAACATTCTGTAGTTTTCTGAGTATAGGTCTTTTACCTCCTTAGTCATGTTTATTCCTAGGTATCTTAATTTTTTTGGCGCAATGGTAAATGAGATTGTTTTTTTAGTTTCTCTTTCTGTGAGTTCATTATCGGTATATAAAAAAGCTATAGATTTCTGGGTGTTAATATTGTATCCTGCTACATTACCAAATTCATTTATTAAGTCTAGGAGTTCTTTGCTGGAGTCTTTAGGGTTTTCTATGTATAATATAATCTCATCTGCAAATAATTACCATTTTCTTCATTTCCAATTTGGATGCCTTTTATTTCTTCATGTGTGATCACTATTGCTAGTACTTCTAGTACTATGTTGAACAGGAGTATTGAAAGTAGGCATCCCTGTCTTGTTCCTGTTCCTAGGGGAAATTATTTTCGTTTTTGCCCATTGAGTATGATGTTGGCTGTTGGTTTGTTATATAAGGCTTTTATTATGTTGAGGTATGATCCCTCTATTTCCACTTTGCTGGGAGTTTTTGTCAAGAAAGGGTGTTGGATTTTGTCAAATGCTTTTCTTGCATCAATTGATATTTTTATGTGATTTTTGTCTCTCAATTAGTTTATGTGATGTATCACATTTATTGATTTGTGGATATTGTAACCAGCCTTGCATCCCTGGAATAAATCCCACTTGGTCATGGTGTATGATCTTTCTAATGTAATGTTGGATCTGATTTGCTGGAATTTTGTTGAGGATTTTAGCATCTATGTTCATCAGGGATATTGGCCTATAATTCTCTTTCTTTGTAGCATCTTTATCTGGTTTTGGTATTAGGGTAATGCTGGCTTCATAGAATGAGCTTAGAAGAGTTCCTTCCTGTTGAATTTTTTGGAAATGTCTGAGTAGGATAGGATTTAGTTATACTTTGCATGTTTGGTAAAACTCCCCTGTGAAGCCATCTGGTTCAGGGTGGTTTATTTTTGTTTTGTTTTTTGTTTTTGCTGGAAGATATTTTATTACTTCTTTAATTTTGTTGGTAGTTATTTGTCTCATCAGGTTTTTTGTTTCTTCCTGATTGAGTTTTAGAAGCTTGTATTTTTCTAGGAATATGTCCATTTTGTCGAGGTTGTCTGTTTGTCAGAGTAGAATTGTTCATAGTATGCTTTTACAATCCTATGTATTTCTATGGGGTCAGTTATTACTTCACCTCTTTCATTTCTGATTTTGTTTATTTGGGTCCTCTCTCTGCTTCTTGGTTAGCCTGGCTAGAGGTTCATAAGTCTTGTTTATCCTTTCAAAGAACCAACTCTTGGTTTCATTGATCTTTTTTGTATTATTATTTGGTCTCCAAGTTGTTTATTTCTGCTCTGATCTTTATTATTTTCTTCCTTCTGCTTACTCTGGGAGTTTCTTGTTGCTATCTTTCTAATTCTTTAAGTAGTAGGGTTAAGTAATTTATTACCATTTTTTCTTGTTTTTTGAGGTAGCCCTGTGGAGCTATGAACTTCTCTCTCAGGACTGTTTTTACTATGTCCCCTAGATTTGGGATTATTGTGTTTTCATTGTCATTTTATACCTGGTTCTTCCCCCCCCCCCCTTGATCTCTTTGGTAACCCAGTCATTGTTTAATAGCATGCTATTTAGCCTCCAAGTGTTTGATTTTTTTCATCATTTTTATAGTTGGTTTCTAATTTTATGCCATTTTTATCTGAGAAGATGCTTGCTATGGTTTCTATCTTGATATGAATTTAAAGAGACTTTTCCTATGTCCCAACATGTTGTCTGTCTTTGAAAATATCCCTTGTGCACTTGAGAAGAATCTATATTCTGTAGCTTTTAGTAAAATGTTCTGAAGGTATCAATTAGTTACATCTGATCCAGTGAGTAATTTAGGATTGATGTTTCTCTGCTGATTTTTTGTTTAGATATTTTATCCAGTGGTGTCAATAGGGTATTAAAGTCCCGTATTATGATTGTACTGCTATCAATCTCTCCCTTGATACCTTCCAGAATTTTTACATATTGGTTGCATATATGTTTATCAGAGTTATATCCTCTTGTTGAAATGCTCTCTTTAGTATTTTGTAGTGGCCCTCCTTATCTATTGTTATGTCCTTCATTTTGAGATTTATTTTGTCAAATATAAGTACTGCTGCCCCAGCCTTTTCTCATTTCCATTTGCCTGAAAAGTTTTTTTTCCATCCCTTCACTATCAGTCTTTCTTCGGAGGTGGGTCTCTTGTAGACAGCAAATATATGGATCATGTTTTATTGTCCACTCAGCTACCCTATGTCTTTTGATTGGAGTGTTTAATCCATTTACATTTAAGGTTATTATTGATAGGTACTTGTTTGTCACCATTTTTATTCTTTATGCCTGTGTTCTTTCTTCCCTGTCTAGTTCCTCTTTTTACTCCAATCCCTTTAGCATTTCTTGCATTGCTGGCTTGGTGGTAATTAAAACCCTTAGCCTTTTTTTGTCTGTAAAACTCCTGATTTCCCCTTCAATTTTGAATGATAGCCTTGTTGGGTATAGTATTCTTGGATTCAATCCCTTGCTTTCCATCACTTTGTATATTTCATTTCATTCCCTTCTGGCCTGATGTGTTTCTTTTGAGAAATCAGTTGATAGTCTAATGGACTATCGCTTATAGGTAACTTTCTGTCTCTCTCTGGCAGCCTTTAAGATTCTTACTTTGTTGTTGATGTTTGCCAATTTAATTGTGATGTCTCTTGCTGTGAGTCTTTTTGCATTTATCTTGTTTGAGACTCTGTCTGCTTCTTGGACTTATGGCTTTTTTCTTTCCAGAATCAAGGATGTTTTCTATCATTATTTCTTCAAACAGAGTTTCTATTCCTTGCTCACTTTCCTCTCCTTCTGGCACCCCTATCTGTGGATTTTGTTTCATTTTGTGTTGTCCCAAAGCTCCCTACACTCTCCTCCTGCTTTTTAGGTTTCCTTTCCAGTTGCTGCTGTTCTTGGGTGGTTTTTTCTGCCTTGTATTCTAACTCACTGATGGGGTTCTCAGCTTCTTCTAGTCTACTATTGATACTTTTCATTGTGTTCTTTATTGCTGCTGTGTAATTCTTCATTTCCTACTGGTTCTTCTTCATTTTCTCTTCTTAGACATGTTGTTAAATTTGTTTTCCATTCTTTTCAGCATCCTCTTAACCATTGCTCTGAATTCTTACTCTGACAAATTGCTTGCCTCCATTTCATTGATTTCCTTTTCTGGTAATTCCTCCTTTTCTTTCTTATGGGCATTGCTTTGTCTTCCCATTTTTACTATTGCTTTGTGGTTGTTTCTATGTATTAGATCAAACTTCGATGTCACTCATATTTTTTGATTTTGTTTGATATAGTAGACTAGGGGCCCGGTGCACAAAATTCATGCACTGAAGGGGGTCCCTCAGCCCAGCCTTCCCCTCTCACATACTGGGAGCCCTCAGGGGATGTCCTACTGACCACTTAGGCCTGCTCCCTGTTCCCCTTGGGGAGTGGGCCTAAGCCACAGTTTGGCCTTCCTTTGTGAGAGGAGACTGGGCTGATCAGGGGAAGGCACCAGCTCCATCACCCCATTGCTGAAGCCACTGCCAGTCACTGCATCCACCAAGGTGTTTTCATCAACGCAGACTCCAGTCCCTTCACCATGAAAAAATGACAACTTTCTTTAGGCATTTTCAAGATGTGTCTTTCATAGGATATGACATTTCTTTCTTTATTTATTTTTTATCCTCACCTGAGGATATGTTTCCATTCATTTTTAAAGAATGTGGAAGAGAAAGGGAAAGACAGAGAGAAACATCAAAGTGAGAGGAACACTTTGATTGGTTGCCTCCTGCATGAACCCTGACCTGGGCCCTGGCCAGGGAGGACCCTACAACCTAGGTATATGCCCTTGGTCAGAATTGAACCCAGACCCTGCGGTAGGCAGGCCAAGGCATTATCCATTGAGCCAAACTGGCTAGGGCAGGATATGACATTTCTTAGCCCTCCAGCAGCAGACCTTCATTTTTACTCCAGGAGTGAGGTGGAAAAACCCTAGATCACCTTTTTGGATTCTTATTACCCAAGTTACTAAGAATATTACCTGTGGTATATAGGGAGCTTAGCCAATAAGCAGTCAGAAAAGATGTTTTCTCTATAGTTCACACCAATCACCGGCTCCACCCCTGCCCAGGCCTAAAGCTTCTGGCCCAAGCTTTAGGCTTGGGACGGGGCCCCCCAGCTCCCTCCAGTCACTGGATCTGCCCTTGCCCAGGCCTAAAGGCTTTGGCTGAGGCTTTAGGCCTGGGAAGGCCCCTCCCCTGCTCCCCTCCATCACTTGTTCTGCCCCTGCCCAGGCCTAAAGACTTTGGGCCTGAGCAGGGGCTCCCCATCTCCCTCCAGTTGCTGGCTCCACCCCTGCTTTTAGGGTTGGGCAGGGGCCCCCTTGGCTCTGATCACAGGCTCGGCCCTTCCCAGGAGTCCCCTGGCTCAGGCCCTTTCTAGGCTGCTCAGGGCCCAAATAGGGCCTACTTCAGAGTGACCTGAGTGCTGATGATGTTCCCTGGACCCCAGGCTGATGAGCACCTACATATGCAAATTAACCACTATCTCTGTTGGGTTAATTTGCATATTTATCTGATTGGCTGGTGGGCATAGCGGAGTGACACCAATGTGCATATTTCTCTTTTATTAGTGTAGATGTCTTATTGGGCCCAGTTGTGCAATTTCTCAGGTCTTCTGTGTTGGGTACTCTAGGGATGTCCCCCACTTGGGATATTTGGGTTTTCTTGGTGTAGTTGTGTCTTTGTGTTATTGTCCTGTTAATGGATGGAGTCTCCTCTCAAGGTGTGTGGTTATGTGGCTCACTCTTTACCATACAATACAACTTGACAAGACACAATACAACTTGACAAGACACAACATAAAGGGAACAAAACCTGAATGTATTCACAACACCAATAACAACCCCAATAAAAGTGACCATTAGAGAAGAGAGGATTAGGAGAGAGAAAAGAGAGAAAAAATGATATTGAGAAAAGGAAAAAAGGCAAGAGAGAAAAAAATAACTGATACTGAGAGTTTTTCTTCCCCTTGGTACCATGTAGCTTGGGCAGTTCTTTAGGCAGCCTTTATGGGTGTAGCCTCTTGTGGCTATGGACTTAGATGTAGATTCTCCAGTTGTCAGCAGTCCTGTGGACCTCCCTTCTACAGTTGAGTGTTATGTGTGTCCCCGAGGTACATGGACTTGGTGCAGTATATTTTCTTGCTGTCCCTCTAGTCCCAATGGTTGCACATCTCTCTCCAGCCCAGATCCCTAATCCTATCATTCTCCAGGTGTCCTCTGTCCTTTCTGGCCAAGGATTGTCTCACCAGCTGAATTTAATTTTCCAATTCTGGCTTGATATTATTCAATTTAGTTGTTCCTTCTTTGTGCAACTTTCTTTTTTCTCTGTCTTTGCTAGCCAATTTTTTAATGCTTTTGTGGTTCTTCTCCTCTCTTGCTCTATTTTATTCCTAATTGTTAGTTTCACTCACTACTAAACTCAGGTCTATCTACTCTCTCTCCTATTCTCCTGTCCCAAAAATAGATGAGTATATACATAGATAAATTTGAAACTTTTGTTATTTATCTCTTTTTTAGTTACAGATTATATAGTAAGAGTATGTTTAGGTTTGTAAGAAACTGTCAAACTATCTAAGTGGCTGCACCATTTTGCATTCCCATCAGTAAAGAGTGACAGTTCCTGTTTCTCCATCTCCCCACCAATATGGACAACTAATTAAAAATATTTTTTATTGATTTCAGAGAAGAAGGGAGAGGGAGAGGGATAGAAACATCAATGATGAGAGAGAATCATTAATTGGTTGCCTCTTGCACACCCCCTACTGGGGATTGAGCCTGCAATCCAGGCTTGTGCCCTGACTGGGAATCGAACCATGACTTCCTGGTTCACAGGTCAATGCTCAACCACTGAGCCACATCAGCCAGGCTGGACAACTAATTTTTGACAAAATTGCAAAGGGGATTCAGTAAAATAACAGCCTTTCAACAAATGTATGGAAAAAGGGATATCCATATGAAAAAATTCAATCCACACCTTGTTAATTTCTATACAGAAATTATCTCAAAATGAAGTAGGGAGCTAACCATCAAACCAAAAACTATAAAACTTTTAAATTTAAACATAAGACATATGTGATTATGGGTAAAGATTTCTGATACAAGACAGAAAGAGCACAATCTCTTTTAAAAATATCATTAAGAGAATGAAAAGAAAAGCCACTGGCTGACAGAATATATTTGTAAATTATATCCAGAATTACATGTCCAGGGACTATTCCAATGTGTAGAAAGAACTTTCAAACCTCAAGAAGATGGGAAAAATATTGATCAAATGCTTCAATAAAGAATATATGAATGGTAAATAATTACATAAAGAAATTCAATATCATTGCTCATTAGGGAAATGCAAAAATAAACCACAATGAGATACCATTACATACCTGTTAAAATAACTAAAAATTAAAAGAACTGACCACTCAGTGTTGGTGAAGATTCAGAGAATTTGGAACTCTCATACATAGCTAGCAGGAATACAGAATTGGCCATTTCTTTATAACACATTTTGGCAGTTTCTTAAAGCTATATGACATTTTTAAAGTTTATTTATTAATTAAATTGATTGGGGTGACATTGGTCAACCTGAATAGGTTTCATGTGTGGGTTTCTATGTTACAAGATCTGTATATTGCACCATATATCTACCAAAGTCAAATCTTCTCCCCTTACCCCCTTCCCTCTGGCAATACCACACTATTGTTTGTGTTCATGAGTTTCAGTTTTATACCCGACATGTGAGTGAAATCATATTGTTCTTAGCTTTTTCTGCCTGACTTATTTCACTTAGCATAATGTTCTCAAAGTCTATCCATGTTGTTGCAAATGGTGCTATTTCATCCTTTCTTATGGATGAATAGTATTCCATTGTGTATATGTACCACATCTTTATCTAGTCTTCTATACAGGTTACTTTGGTTGTTTGGTTGTGAATAGTGCTGTGATGAACATAGGGGCATATATATCTTTGCAAATACATAATTTTGAGTTTTTCAGGTATATACCCAAGAGAGGGATTGCTGGATTGTATGGTAGCTCTATTCTTAATTTTTTGAGGAATCAGCAGATTGCTTTCTATATTGGTTGTACCAGTCTACATTACCACCAGCAGTGAATGAGTGTTCCCTTTTTTCCATGACTTCTCCAACACTTGATATTGATTGTCTTGTTGATAACAGCCACTCTAACAGATCTAAGGTGGTATCTCATTGTAGTTTTGATTTGCATCTCCATAATTAATGGGAACTTCCAGCTAGTGATATCAAAACTTTTCTCATATCATGTGCTCAAATCATTTGAGGTTGAACATCTTTTCATATATCTATTGTCTGTTTGTATGTTCTTGGGAGAGGTATATTTTTAGGTCCTCTGCTCACTTTCTAATTGGGTTGTTTGGGGTTGAATTTTATGAATTCTTTATATATTTTGGAAATTAAACCTTTGTCAGAGCTACTGTTTGCAAATATCACCTATCTAGTTGGCTGCCTCTATGCTCTGTTGTCAGTTTCTTTTGCTGTGCAGAAGCTATTTAGTTTGATATAGTCCCATTCATTTATTTTTGGTTTTACTTCCCTGCTCTTTGGTCAAATTCATAAAATGTTCTTTACTACCAAGGTCCATAAATTCGGTGCCTATATTTTCTTCTGTGTAACTTACTGTTTTGGGTTTTATATTTAGGTCTTTGATCCATTTTGAATTAATTTTTGACCATGGGGACAATCTGATATCCAGTTTAATTAATTTGCATATGGCTTTACAGTTTTCCAAGCACCATTTATTTTAAAGACTATCTACTCCTTTGTGTGTTTCTGGCTCCTTTGTCGAAAATTATCTGTCCATATACATGTGATTTTATAGCTGGGCTCTCTATTCTGTTCCACTGATCTGTGTGTCTGTTTCTGTGCCAATACCATGATATTTTGATTATCATAGCTCTGTAGTATAAGTCAAAGTCAGGTAGTATGATACCTCCAGCTTTGTTCTTTTTTCTCAGGATTGCTTTGTATATTTGGGGTCTTCTGTGGTTCTATACAAAGCTGATGAGTTCTTCCATTTCTTTAAAAATACAACATTGGGATTTTGATGGGGATTGCATTAAATCTGTATACTGCTTTAGGTAATATGGCCATTTTAACTATGTTGATTCTTCCAATCCATGAACATGGAATACTTTTCCATTTTGTTGTGTCTTTTTCAATCTCTTTTAATAATGCGTTATAATTTTCAGTATAAATTCTTTTCACATTCTTTGTTAAGTTTGTTCCTAGGTATTTTATTCTTTTGGTTGCAGTTGTAAAATAATTTGTTTTTTTTCTTAAGTTTGTTGTTAGTATACAGGAAGGCAATGGATTTTGCACATTGATTTTGTATCTTGCAACTTGATTGTATTTATTGTTTCTAATAGTTTGGTTTGTTTTTGTTTTTGTTTTTGTTTTGGTGTGGAGACTTTAGGGTTTTCCAAATGACAGAATTATGTCACCTTCAAAAAGTAACTGTTTTACTTCTTCCTCTCTCATTTAGATACCTTTTACTTATTTATCTTGCCTTATTGTTCTTGCTAGGATTTCCAGCACTATGATGAACAAGAGTAATAAGAGTGGATATCCTTGTCTTGTTCCTGATCTTACAGGAAAAGCTTTCAGCTTTTCACCATTGAATATCATATTACTGGGGGTTTATCTTAGATCTTTATTGTGTTGAGGTACTTTCCTTCTATTCCTATTTTATTCAGAATTGTGTTGAGGTACTTTCCTTCTATTCCTATTTTATTGAGTATTTTAATGTCATAAATGGATTTTGTATCTTATCAAATGCTTTTTCTGCATTTATGATCATATGGTATTTATCTTTCTTTTGTTAATGTGGCATATATTATGATGATTGATTTGTGTATATTGAACCATCCTGTGCCCTGTTTATAAACTCATTGATCGTGATGTATTATTTTTTTGATGTACTGTTGTATTTTATTTATCAGTATTTTGTTTAGGATTTTTGCATTTGTAGTCCTTAGATATATTGGCCTGTAGTTTTCTTTGTTGTGTTATCTTTACCAGATTTTGATATTAGAGTTATATTGGCCACATAGAATGTGTTAGGAAGTATTGCCTCTTCTTCATTTTTTGAAAGAGTTTTAGAAGGGTAGATTTAAAAAATTTTTTGAATGTTTGGTAGAATTCACTGGTGAAGTCATCTGGTCCTGGACTTTTTTGTGGGGAAGGTTTTGATGGTTGTTTCAATTTCTTCACTGCTGATCAGTCTATTTAGATTTTTGAATTCTTCTTGATTTAGCCTAGGAACTTATCCATTTCTTCTAGATTACTGAATTTGGTTCTTTCATAGTATTCTAGTATTATTCTTTCTATATCTGTGATGTCTTTGGTGACAGACTTTTACCCCTTTCCCTTTTATGTTTTTGTTGTCACAAATTATTCCTTTTTATGCTGTTTTTGGTGTTCTTACTTGTAGTGTTGTGACCTTATGTTCTTTGTTTCAGGTAGAATACCTCCTTTGAGTATGTCCTGCAATGGAGGTTTTCTGGCAATAAAATCCCCCAGCTTCTGTATTATAGGAATGTCTTTATTTCTCCTTCATATTTAAAGGATAATTTTGCTGGATATGTTATTCATGGCTGGTAATTTCTCTCTTTCAGATGTTTAAATATTTGTTTCCACTCTCATCTGGCTTGTAGAGTTTCTGCTAAGATAGATGAAATTCTGATGGGTTTTCCTTTGTAGGTCACTTCCTTCTTTTCCCTGACTACTTTGAGAATTTTTTCTTTGTCATTAATTTTTGACAGTTTTAATGCCAAGTGCCTGGGAGAGGGCCTCTTTGGATTGAGGTAACTAGGTGTTCTGTTTGCTTCTTGGCTTCAAGGATTTAATTCTTTCCATAGGTTTGGAAAGTTCTCATCCACTGTTTATTTGTGTATTTAGGTGCTCCTGTATTGGATGCATATATGTTTACCAGAGTTATATCTTCTTGTTGAATTTCTCCCTTTAGTATTATGAAGTGGCCTTCCTTATCTCTTGTTATGGACTTCACTTTGAGGTCTACCTTGTCAAATATAAGTGTTGCTACCCCAGCTTTTTTTTTTCACTTCCATTCGCCTGAAAAACCTTTTTCCATCCCTTTACTATCAGCCTGTGTGAGTCCTTTGTTCTGAGGTGGGTCTCCTGTAGACAGCAAATATATGGGCCATGTTTTCTTATCCATTCAGCTACCTTATGTCTTTTGATTGGAGCATTTAATCCATTTACATTTAAAGTTATTATTGATAGGTACTTGTTTGTTGCCATTTTTATTCTTTATGCCTGTGTTCCTTCTTCCCTTCCTATTTATTCTTTTTACAACAGACCCTTTAGCATTTCTTGTTTTGCTGGTTTGGTGGTAATAAACTCCCTTAGTTCTTTTTTTTTGTCTGTGAAGCTCCTGATTTCACCCTCAACTTTGATTGATAGCCTTGCTGGGTACAGTACTACTGGTCCACTGTTTATTTGAATAGATTCTCCATTACCTACTTTCTCTCTTCCTGTTCTACAATGCCTATATTCTAATATTGCTTTTTATGATGGAGTCAGATAATTCTCATAGAGATCTTTCATTTTTCTTTATGCTCAGGTTTGTCTCTCCTTCCCTCTGTGTCATTTCTAGATTCCGATCTTTGATATCACTAATTCTTTCCTCCATCTGGTTGGCTCTGTTTTCTATCCTCAGTAGTTCACACTTAATCTCCTTAATTTCAGGGTTAATTTCTGGAATTTCTGATGGGTTCTTTTTAAAAGTTTTAATATCTTTAGTAAAGTATCTAAGTTTTGTTCATTGATTTGTTTTCTGAGTGCATTGAATTGGCTTTCTGTATTTTCTCAAAACTCATTGAGTATTTTCAGAATTGCACTCTTGAAATCTCTGTCATTTATATTACATGTGTTCCAACTTGCTTTCTGGGAATTTTAAGTTTTCTTGCTGCTCATCCTATTTCTGTGTTATTCATGGTATTTGCTGTTCCCCTTAGCCTACACATTTATCTCTGTCTATATATTATTTTCCAGTAGATGGTGATGAATCACAACAGTTTTACCTCTCTGGTCTCCTGGTCTTGACCTCCATGGCTTCAGTAAGACAATACTGCTGTGCTGCTTGGGGGGTGGGATTTGTTTTGCCATCACTGTAATGACTACCCCTGACTTCTCTAGGGTCCCACCCCAAGCACTCCTCTTGGGGATCAGTCACAGAGAAAAATATAGTCACACTGTTTCTACTGCAACAGCTCTTGGTTTATAGATAATATGCTCCTGGACCCAACTCCAAGGGCAACGGGAGGTGAGCTTTGGGAGTCCAAGCAGTGGCAGGGCTCTGTGGTTCCATTTGTTTGTCTGAAACACCACCACTGGAGGGCCACATTACAGAGCCCCCTGCTCTATCAGGTGTCTTCTGACTCAGACACTGTTTACTCTCTCGCTGCTTGCCCTGCTGGGCTGCCCCACTGCAGCTCTCTTTTCCTCCTGACTGAAGGAAGCACCTGCTACTGCCGGCTTTCTCCCCTCTGAGTCTGTGGGCCATCTGCACTTTGCTCCCTTCTTGCCTCCCCGTTTATTCTTGGTTTCTCACCTGTAGATGTTTCAATGTTCACGTCTCTCAGGCATGCTTATGTGTTGAGCAGGGATTTCTTTGTTGAATTATAGTTGGTTAACTTGCTGAAATTTCAGTGGGGAGACCAAGGGACTCTCTCACACTGCCATGCCACTAACGTTCAAAGTATATGTCTTAGTATTTGTCTGCTATATGATTCAGCCATTCCACTCTTATGTATGCAGCCCATAGGAATTGAGGCATATGTTCATACAAAGACATATGTAACTTCTTAAATGATTGCCAGAAACTGGGAAAAATCCAAATGTATACTACAGGTGAAAGAATAAACTATAGTACAGTGGAATACTGTCCAACAAGAATTAATTATTGAAACATGTTGCATCAATGATGAATCTCAAAATAATTGTGCTGAATGAAAGAAGTTAAACAAAAAGAAATACATGCTGTATGTTTCCACTTAAATAGAATTATAAGAGTAAATATAATGCAGTTATAGTAAGTAGATCAGTGGTAGGAAAGGCAGGGTGGGAAGGATTAGTAAGGATCCTGAGGGGACTTTGGAGGAATGGGTATGTTAATGATCTTGATTTACTGGATGTATAAATATGTCAAACTTATCAAAATATACATTTTTGTGCAATTTATTTTATTCCAATTATGCCACAATAAAATTTTTTTAAAACTGTATGAAATGATTGCATACACTACTTACCTTCCAGAGCTGTCAGGTAGATAAAAATAAGATAATCAATGCTGGCATATCAGGGAGTTCAAATATAAGTCAGCTCTCTGAATTTACATTTCTCCATCAAGAAAGAGCTCCTAAAAATTGCTGAACATTTTAGAGGAAGAGAGATGCATTAGGATATTCATCCTTGACTACCATGTTTAAAACTCAGCTTTTTAGACTGGAGTCATTGGTCAGAGAGGAAGATGAGTAGGACAACAAGAAAGCATTTCCTGATGAGTGGTAACTGAGTCCTCCACCCTGATCCTAAACCAAACTTGGTGTGGGCATGGCACACTTCATAGGAGAGAGTGGCTTGATTACAACATACAATATAGGAGATGCGAAAGCAAAACAAATAAAAAACCCCAAGAAAAATTGAGATATGTAATGTCATATAAAATACCTTTTTTGACATGCTTGTAATAATTAGTTTTATATATTTTTTGTTTTAAAATTTATCTTTATTGTTGAAAGTATTAGAGATGTTCCATTCCCCCTCCTCCATTGACCTCCTCCACCTGCACCTGCTCCTCCCCCCCACCCCTCCCCGCAAGGCCTATGCACTTTTGTCTGTGTCCATGGATTATGCGTATATGCATATACATTCTTTGGTTAATCTCTTCCTGCCTCTTCCCCACACTTCTCTGAGATTCGTCAGTCAGTTTCATTCTTCCATGCTTCTGGATCTATTTTGTTCATTAGATTTCACATATAAGTGAGATCATGTGGTACTTGTCTTTCTCTGACTAGCTTATTTTGCTTAGCATAATACTCTCTAGGTCGCTCCATGCTATCTAGTTCTTAAATTTCAGAATTCCTGTTTAGCTGTTTTTATCTGAGAAACACATGACAGTTTGTCATGAGGCTAAATTGGGAGTCACACCCAATGAGTCCAAGTGCACTTTAGGAGTTGTATTAAGGGCTACATAACAAATGTGTGAACAAATTGTAAGCCCATTTGATTAGTTATAGGCCCTAGAAAGGGCTGAGCATTTTTAATTAATGCCAGAATTTATGCTGTGAAGTACACAAGAAATTAGCACAGAAAATTAATACAATGTGTAATCCAGTGATGGAATTGCCCTTTCTTGAGATTGTAGGATTTTATGTTTCAGATATGACATGAAGGTCAACACTGTAAGATTATTGATTAATGGTCTGAAAACAAGTTATATATAAAGGATAGAAGGCCCAATAAAAACTTTCTCTTTGTTTTCTTCAACTAAAATGAGAACTTTTCATTTGGAAGGCAGTAAATAAATCAGTGATAGTTTGTTTCAATAGAAAGTAGGCCATTTTGTGCTTTGCAATATATAGTATTGTTCCTACACTAAATGGGAACTGTACTGTTTAACTATTTAAAAAGATTGAACCAATTGAAGTATTAATCATTTATACTGGTGTTAATTCACATTGACTAATACTAACCCATAAAGAATATTTATTTGTATTTTCTCATGGAATGGAAAATAAATGAAACTGATCGATATTTTAAGCATAGTGGAAGTTAACATCATTTCACTTTTCAACATTTACTTATGATTTATTAGGGTGACATTGGTTCACAAAACCATGTAGGTTTCAAGTGTACAACTCAATAAAATAACATCTGCACACAGCATCATGCACCCATTGCCCAAAGCAAAGTCTCTTTCTGTCCCTATTTATTCCCCTTTGCCCTACTCTACATATATATATATATATATATATATATATATATATATATATATATATCCTAATATATAAAAACCTTGGGCCCATCACAACCAGAGGCTCAACCAACCACCATTTATTCTAATTCTGTGGCCTTGTATAAAGCTACATCCATCTTTATTCCTTAGCTTGGTCCTCTGTAGGGTTGTTGTTAGGATTTAATATGTGAAGAATTTGTGTCTTGTACACAGTAAGCATTCATCAGGTTTTGGCTATACTTACTTACCTTACATTTGAATCCTTAAAACAGCATAAGAAGGATCTAATTATCCCTATTTTACAGATAAACTATTTTGTTCATATTATGTTTGGATCTAGGCTTTCTGACCTCAGCTTTAGTTTTTTTCCTCAACATTGCATTATAACATGAGAGGGGTGCTGTCCACTAAGATGTCTATTTTTTGGAAACTCCCACTAAGCATGTTCCTTACATCATAATGGATTTGTATGTGCTACTCCTAACTGTGCCTTGGCCATTCAGATGCTCAGTATATAATGTCCTTTGCAATATCTCACCTACTTTTACCACATTCCAGAGAGGGGAAGTGATGGCCCAGCACTAACAATAACCACCTTCTCCTCCTTCTCCTCCCTCTCCTTCTCCCTCTCCTCCTTCTCCCTCTCCCTCTCCCTCTCCCTCTCCCTCTCCCTCTCCTCCTTCTCCTCCTCCTCCTCCTCCTCCTCCTCCTCCTCCTCCTTCTCCTTCTCCTTCTCCTTCTCCTCCTTCTCCTTCTCCTTCTCCTCCTCTTCTTCCTCCTTCTGTATTTGGAAGTGACTTGATCTGGTTCAGTTTCTAGTGGGAGAGACAGTCCACCCTAGAAGATAAAGAATCTAATTTTCACTTATATATCCTTTGTGCCCTCTGTTCAGTATTCTAGATCCATTTATATTTCATTTCCATGCAGAGGAGACCTATTCCAGGAATCCTGAGCTAGGACCCATCTGAACTAAACTTGTTCCTGGACTTGATGGGCAAAGACCATAGGTTGTCAATTCAGGTCTATTCTTCGCCTTTTCCAACTAGTGGGTAGCTGAGCTCATTGTGATCCATTTCCCAAGCTGGGCTGGGCTGACCACTGGATTAATATTTAGACATGGAATGCAAGCAGAAGAGATTTATGGCATCTTGAGACGGGGCCTCAAGCATTGCACAGGTATTCCCTTGTCTTTCTTCTTCACATGAGTTGGAACTTAGTATGACCTTAATACTCAACATGCAGATAAGCCCAGTGTCCTGAGGGCTAGTGGGACAATGGGGGTATGAGAGGGAAGAAATGTTAGTTCCTTCAATATTCTTATGGGTTACAGAATCCAGCCCACCTACTCTGGGCTGTTAACAGGGAAATAAAAAGAACATTACTGACACTACATTATGAAATCTTTTCATAATATAGTGTTACTAATGTCAGTAAAGAACCAAAGACAGTGTGGTTCTTTATCTCTAGCAGCTTTCTGCTGGGTCTTTCAAAACAGAGTTTTATTCACTTTAATGAGTAACAAATTCTAAAGACAAAAACAGAAAGTAGCCCATGAGCAGTGTTGTTATCTGTACTTACTGAAAGAGATTTTATTTCACCAGAAATGACTGCAATCATTGGGAATTCCACTTTTCTTCTCCAGAACTATACTTTTTTTTTAAGTAACCTTGTTATCGACTCTTTGGCAGATGCATTGTTATGCATTTCCACTGGTTTGGAATTTGGTGGTTTATTGATATCCCGCCTGTATTTCTTAGAGCACTTTTGACACCATTTCAGAAATTACCTAGAGAAGACTAAAAATATGTATATGAGGAATCAAGCACGAGAAAGTGTGATGGTATAAGGTTATATGGTTGTCTTATTATGTCTATCTATGCTAGTACTTAATAAAAAGTCAGTTTAGAAGATTCTGTAAGTCTTTATTGTATCAAGTTAGGAAGATGTACTAACCCACATTCCCCCACCTCTCTAGCACAATAAAAAAAAAAGTCAACAGTGTGTTTCTACTTTATTGTTCCACAATAGTGCTGCCATGCTGTTCATCCAATAACTTGTCTCCTTGAAATTAGGGAATGGATATGGATATGGATGGTGACACCCATTGAGAAGTAGGGAGGCTGTACAAGGTGAGTTGCTTTGGTACTAACCGAGCCTAGTGGGACCAAGCAGTTTTGTATGTAACTAAACCAGCACAAGGAAGGCAGGAGGACAGCCCTTTGTCTGCTTTCCTGCACCTGTCTCAACTGCAGGGATTTTCTGGAGAACCTGGCCTGGCAATCTCTCTCTCTGCCATTCTCTTGTTACTAGGTGGAAAAAAATTCTGATTTGTTTTTGCTCTGTACCAACGTATGAAATTTTAATTTGCCATCATGCATTGCCAATTATCTTCTGTGAGCTTACCTCTCTGTTGGATGACTCTATCTGGATTTCTCCTTGATACTTAAAACTTTGTATGTTCAAATGGAACCATCACTTTACTCCTTAATCCTGCTTTTTTCTCTGAAAGACATCTTAAAGGTGACACTACCACCCATGCAGGCACCCAGGGAGAAACTTGGTGTACTTGTCCCCACCTCAAACCCTGTATCTCAAAATCACCAAATCCTGCTGATTTATCTTCCAATCACCTTTCAAAATCACCTCCTTCTCCCTATCCCTCTTAGCACACCCCAGTTCAGGCCCATGCTCACTGTTGAATATGCTGCCACAGCTGACCTGGGTTCCCAGCTCAGCCTTGGCCCCTCCCATCAACCCTTCACAAAGCTGCCAGAGTGTGGCCCCATCTGCAACCAAGCTACTGAAGCATCCTGTCTTTGGGAATATTCCAGATTTAGAAATGTGGTGCAGTATACACACCACACATGATGTAACACCCCAGCAGGATCTGAGGTAGCACTGCACATTCCAACACACTAATATTTCTGTTCAGAAAAATTGGTCACATGAAGTAGGTTAATAAAGTTTACATGTAGCTTCAGACCAGTGCAGGTGGAATTTTGTGGCTTCGTGTTCTTTTTGGGTGCCATGTTACACATGCTCAGTTGCATGTCACTATATGGCCCTCTCCACATCAGGAACTTCTATGGGCTCTCTGTGCCTTCTTGGGGTGACATTTTCTCCTCCTTCCATCTCTGCTCCAGTGACCCTGAAATGCTTTCGGTTCCCCAGATGCACCAAGCTGTTTCTTGACTTCATGCCTCTATTCATGCTGTTTCTTCTGCCTGCTTTTTTCTGCTCCCCAGCTGGCCACGTTCTGAGATTACTTCAGACTCAGTCTTGGCTTTTGTGCACAAGACTTTCCCCTTACCGGCTGCACAGCACATTGGAGTGAAGTGGTTTGTTTCTGTGCCGGAGTTTCAGGGGCAGCTAGTGACTACAAAGTACCTGGAGGCCTAGAGGCCTTCATTTATAAATTGGAAAATCATCTGCGTCCCCTTGCATTCATCCTGGGTTGTATTTAGTGTTTTAGTTTGGGTGTTAATGGGGCATTGGGATTCCATGAATGGACTTCAAGCTTTGAAGCTGACTTTTTCAGAAAAACATGTATTCATCCAGGGCATCTGGACTTTGCCTCCAGCATTTGTCACTACAGCTCATAAGCATTGGCTAATCTGACTAAGAAAATGCTGTGTTCTTCATGAAGGGTTCTCTGTGGCTTTGCTCCATGAACTGGTGCAGAAGAACCAGGAATTTGGGTAGGGTCAGGCAGGTGGGCTCTGTGGTAGCCTGGTGGGCTCAACCTTAGCTCTGCCACTTGCTTGAGACTATTATTGAATGTCTTACAGCCTCAGTTTCCTTATTGGTAAATGACAGCATACTCAGAATGGCACAGAATGTGAGTTCAGTACACACACAGTGGAGCTTTTCCTGCAGTTTTGGCTGTGCAACAGATTGGGTCACGTTAATCCCACTAATCTGCACACAGCAGTGCTGAGCTAGAATGGCAGTCCCCATCTACCGCATCTCAACACATGAATTACAACAATGTGGAGTAGTGGAGCAAATAATTTTCTTATTAAAAATGCAAATCACAATCCTTAGCTGGTTGCTCAGTGGTTAGAGGATTGGCCTGTGAACTAAAGGGTTGTGGGTTCGATTCTGGTCAAGAGTGTGTACCTCCTTTGCAGGCTAAATCCCCAGCTGTAGGTGGGCTGAGTGTGGGAGGCACCAGTCGACGTGTCTCTCTCACAGCAATGTTTTTCTCTCTGTCTCGCTCCTCCCGTTTATTCTATCTAAAAAAAAATCAACGGAAAAATATTCTCTGGTGAGGATTAACAAACAACAACAACAAAAAAGCAAAACACAAGAAATGTTCTTGTGCACCTGGGGATGTGTGAACCTGTGTGTGTCAGGGCTGGGCGCCCCTGCCCACATGGAGGTTGAAGTATAACAAGAGAGGCGGCTGTGAATATGCAACACAAAACGGTGCTCAGCGAGGGCTACTAAAAACAGCTTGTGCATTATTTATCTTTTTGTTTTCTTAAATATTTTAATTTAAATTTTATTAAATTTATTGGGGTGACATTGGTTAATAAGATTACATAGGTTTTAAGTGTACAATTCTGCTATACAACCTCTGTATATTGTATTGTGTGTTCACCACCCAAAGTTAGGTTTCCTTCGGTCATCATATAATTGACCCCCTTTACCTTTTAAAGTATTTTAATTAAATTTATTGTACTGACATTGCTTAATAAGATCATATAGGTTTCAAGTGTACATTTCTGTGATACATGGTCTGTATATTGCATTGTATGACCACCATCCAAAGTCAAATCTTTTGTCGCCATGTATTTCCCCTCCCTTTACCTTTTTGTTTATTATATATTAGAATGGCTTCAAAATTATCCATTTGATAATGGCACTCTTGCATTCTGATAAGATTTTTTTTATAGTGAAAAGGAAGTTTTGGAATTACATTAGTGTACTGGAAGTTGTGTAAATCTAGGAGCATACCTGAACTGGCCTGGAAAAATCGAGTTAAGAATCACTGAAATAGAAGACTTTCAATGGCCCTTCTAACCCTGAAATCATTATCCTACAATCCAGAGCAATGATCCTGCTGTATTACAATTACTACATATTGTTTTGGGTAACAAATGCTTTACTTCATTTTGTTTCCCTGCAAATCAATCATTTTTCAGTCTTCTATCTAGTCAATGCTTATGGGACAATGACAATGAGGTGGGCATAGCACTGGGTGTGGGAACATCAGCAGTGAGCACGACAAATCCATTTTCACCTTCTCTGAGCTTCCAGTCTCCTGGGGCTGAAGGAATGACAATAAAGTGAAGTATAACTTGAGGTAGTAGATGTCCAGGGTAGGCTGGAAATCAATATAATTTCAAAAAATAGGATTTCCTCCTCCTGAATCATAACATTACTCCTTGGTATTTTAAATTTCTGTCTGTCTGTCTGTCTCTGTTTCTTAAAAAAAATCAAACATAATTCTTCTATAACATTCTTTATAAATTGCCCTTTACTTTATCTCACCCTCATTACTGAGGCTGTGCCTCCTTGTACCAGCTAAATAACTCTTCCCCTTGGGTGTTTACATGTTTCCATTATTTATAGACTGCTATGTTTCCCCTTTGCTCTCACCAGTCACCACCCAGATGTGATGTACATAGTTAGTTATTTTAATCTTTCCTAGTAAATCAATTCTCCCAACCTCCCCATCATTTTTATTACTCTTTTCTGAACTCCTTTCAGCTTTTCTACATCTTTATGGTATGGAAGTGTCCAGAATTTAATGTAATTTTCCAGGTGGGGCTGCAGAGAGGCTGTTAAAAAGGGACTCGGACCTCTGTTCATTCATGATGGAACCAATGGGAATAAAGCCCCAAATTACATTAGTCCTTTTGCTGCTGTATCAGCTCTATTAACTCATATATAATTTTTTTTTCATCATCACCATGCCAGCTCTTTCTCTTGGTCTTAGTGGTTGCTTGGTGGATAGAATGAGCTTTGCTGTTTCTATAATGGTTGTACTAACTTCTAACTTCTAGTCAAGGAATCAGCACCAAGAGTCAGAGGAAGAAAAATTGAGAACAGAGCCCCTAAAACAAAACAAATGTAGCAGTATAATGACAGTGATACTAGCTGCCATGAGGAAGGACTGACTGTATGCTACAAGACTTAGATTATTTAATTCCTTTTCAGTACTCATCATAATTCTGTCATGTGGAATGAGGAACCTGAGGCTCAGAGATGCTAGTTAAGTATGGGGAAGTCACAATTGGGTTTTAATCCCAGCCATCCTAATCACATACCTTTGCTCTTGGGAACCAGGGGTGAGGAGATGCAGGTGACAGTAACAGAGGGTTGCATGAAGCGCTGTTGGAGAGCTCTGGAGTAAAGTACAGTTTCAGCATTGACTCACTGAGGCATCACTGCCTGCACTATCTGGGTGTCACTGCCTCATCCTGATAACATGTGGATCCTCAGAGGACCACGAGGTCTTCAAATAAGTGAATGAAGGCTAAGATCCTGGAGGTAGTAGGTACTTAGAAAATGCCATCACTCAGCCTCCTCCTCAACTCCACCGCTCAGAAAGCAGTTTTGGGATTTACCTAAATGACAATAAATGCAAAGCTCAGTAAGAAATCGTTATCCTACAATCCTGAGGCCCTATCAGCAGATATTTAAAAATTTAATTCTGAGGGATAGAATTAGCCAGTCTCTGAGGACAATTCTAGAAGGAGCTTTTCTTGAAGTGGATCTTAATGGCCAGTTCCCAACTCCGCAGTAGCACCACTTCTTGACACCGCACTTCTGTTTTTCCTCCTTATTTTTAGGTCAAAGTTAAAATGAAGTAATTCAACATTATTTTTCCTAATACTTGTATAAACTTTGACCAGGTGTACTACATGGAAAAATGGAGTTTGATGAGAGAAGCAAGGGTGCAAATGATATAATTAGTGTGCATAAGTATGACTTTTTTTTTTGAGAAAAAGTAAAGTTGGTATTTTGAAGCCATTACTGTATTGGGAAAATACTTCTGGTCTTCCCCTCTCACCATCTACCAATTCCTCATGGGTTCAATTCTGCTGTAACATGGTGTAGTAAAAAATGTATGGTTCCAGGACTCATGTAGCTCTTAATTAATTTTATAAAATTGAGTGTCACATAATTTACTTGATCTAAATTTTTCTAATCTTTAAGTTAGAATTTCTACCAATGAGCTGTTGTGAAGAGAATACAGGGTTGGGGCAAAACTATGTTTACAGTTGTGAGTATGTGAAACACAGAATTTATTCTTGCACTATTATTTATGATTTATTGTATTATTTTGATATGAACATCTGAAAACCTACTTTTGCCCTATCCTGTATATTTTAATGGTGCTTGATATATGAGCAAGTGCTTCACAAATGTTGGTTTTCACTTGTGCTTATTTGTACCTCTTATTCTCTTTTTAATTAAAATAGTATATGGTTTGGCAGATAACCCATATATCAGTGAAAACTCTTAAATTACTATGCATTCATAGTATACTGTAGAATGTATACTATGCACAACCATTACAACCACATAAACACCACCATCATAACCACCATCATAATCATCACCACCACCATCATGATCACCATCATCATGATCACCACCACCACCATCTTGATTACCACCATCATCGTGATCACCACCACCACCATTATGATGATGGCAATGGTGACCACCCCCACCACTACCACTACCACCACCACTGTCATTACTATCACTACCATAATAACTGCCATCACCACCAGCACAGTTGTCACCAACACCACCATCATCATCACCAGCCTTATTACCACTGTCATCATTATCTCCAGCAGCACTTTCTGAATACTAGTGTTCCAGGGACTATGTCAAGCACTTAACAGACATGTTCTCGTTTATTATTTATAACCTTTAAAGTAAGTAGTATTATTATGCCAGTTTTGAAAATGAGAATATTGATGCTTGGAGAGGTTAAATAACTTATTCAACATCATACAAGATATGAGAGATAAAAAAGGAAACAGGAGCCATAAGCCCTTCCCTGAGAAAGTGTATGACCTAATTGGGAAGCAAAATTAAACCATATGCAAAATTAGTGACCTTGAGAAGACATTCTGAGTAAGTGCCAGATTTCATGGTTCAAGCTAGAAATGCTACAGATGTTCAGCGAACAGGCACTGATGAAAGTCCTAATTAAGTTCTTCTTTTCATAGATTTAACACTTATTAAGGTTCCCCTAAGCACTGCCCAGGTATACCAGTACATTGGGACAGGAATCTCAGGCAGCCTTTCAGAGTGCACAAGATGTCAGGAAAAGGTCTATAGATAGGGTTCTTATGGAAAACAGAAATCGAGTGAGACCTGTTCCATAGAAACTGGACTAGTGGAGTTGTACTGGATCCAAGGCTGCTCTAGTAACAGGGCAATCTTGTGGCCTGGCAGCAGCAGGAATTCTGGCTTCTTCTCTAAGGCTTTACTGTTAACATAACCTGACAACTTGCTGAGGTTTCCACTCCTGCTCCTATAAGTTAATGTGTGTGTGTCTTTCTCTCTCTCCTTTTCCCCTCTCCTCTCGCTCTTTCGTTCCTCTGTTTAGATTTCCAAGAGAGAGGATCTTATTGGTCTGCCTATATCTCATTATCTTTATGTAAGCAGAGCTTTTACACCTGCCAAACTCATTGGTCACTAGCAAGACTACTGACTAGATTGGGAGCTTGCACTAATATAATCGGCTTTGGTCAAAGGATCTTGGTCAAACAGAATATGGTCACCTATGCAGAGGAGCCCCTTGAAGCTTCTGTCTCAGGGGAACTCTGGATGTGACAGACTCCTTGACTGACCTATTGACTGCAGGTGGGGAAGATTTTCTGAAGGAGAGGAACTTGGTAGGAGGAATTTTAAAAGGGGTGTTTCAGTTTTGGAGAAAAAATATACTAGAGATGTCTACAGAGGATGGACTAAAATTAACTTTGGTAGTAAAGGACACAAGGAGAAGAACAGTGGGAACAGTGGGGACTTACAAGTCAGGTAGGAATGTTTGGACAATAGTTGTGAGGCACTAGGGATCCATTAGTGGTTTTGTAATACAAGAATGATGTGAAACTAGTACTTAAGAAGAACCCATGTGGCAGATATGAAGCATAGGTTGTAGTGGACAAAACAGAGTTAGAGATCCCATCAAGAGGTGGCTATGTTCATCTAGAAGTATGACAAGTACACAAGCAATCAGAATTCCTTCTCAGAGAGATTTTCATTTCCTATGCTTAGGCCCTTTCAGGGTTTCTAGCCCTTTTGCAAACTCATGTTACACACTGTTTATTAGGTAACTCATAGTTAAGTTTGAACAAGTAAATACCTATTTGAATAAACTAAAATCATAGAGGTTGGTAATGAGTTTCAGGTTGTTTTAATAATAGCTATCTTCTTTACTGAATTTATTTGCTTGCTAAGTTTCTGAATTAAATTCTATAGCTCTTGCTGTCATATACTTTCTCCTATATTTTCTGTTTTATTTCTCACCTTTTATTTTGAAGAACTCTCTTCTCTGTTTTTGTAAAAGTCTCAATTTTTGTTCTTTAATTTTTATGTATTCTTATGTGCACCTGCCAAAATCCACCAAGTCAGCTACCCAACCCTTTGAGGTCCCTCCAGAGAACACTACACTGAACACATAAGTGAATTTGACTAGCTTTACTTTAAGAAAGCACTTCATTGTCTCCAAGAGCTTCCTTAAGAGCTTCCTTTAAATCTGATTAACAATACATATCAATGATGGTTTTGCTTCCTCTGGATTAATATGAATCATTTGATTTTCTACTGTGTTTTGAATGTGTTCACCATCTATAATAATAAAAGCATAATATGCTAATTAGACTGGACAACAGAATGACCTTCCAGATGTCATTCGGATGTCCTTCTGGACGAAGCCATGGTGGTGCGGGCTGAGGCTGAGGCAGTTAGGAGTGATCAGGCAGGCAGGCGAACAGTTAGGGGTGATTGGACAGGCAGGGAGAGTGGCTAGGCGCGATCAGGCAGGCAGGCAAGCAGTTAGGGACGATCAGACAGGTAGGTGAGCAGTTAGGGGCAATCAGGCAGACAGGCAGAGGCAGTTAGGGGTGATCAGGCAGGCAGACAGAGGCGGTTAGGAGCAATCAGGCAGGTGGGTAAGAGAGTAGTTAGGAGCCAGTGGTCCCGGGTTGCGAGAAGGATGTCTGACTGTCAATTTTGGGATCAGGCCCAAACTGGCAGTCGGACATTCCCTGAGGATCCCAGATTGCAAGAGGGTGCAAGCTGGACTGAGGGACCCCACACCCCATCCCCAGTGCACAAATTTTGTGCACTGGGTCTCTAGTATTACATGAAATATAAGATGCTATTGATTAGTAGATCCATCATTATTTAATACTAGGGGCCCGGTGCACAAAAATTTGTGCACTCGGCAGGGGTTGGGGGGGTACTTAATCTCTGCCTGTGCTCTCTCACAGTTTGGGACCCTGGAATCCATTGGGGCACACAGCACACACGGAGGGCACACCTCCCTGTGTGCTGTGTGCCCCTCACCGATTTCCAGGCCTCAGCCTCAGGGGCGGAGCTGGCTGGGATCCTCCGCCTCCCCCCCCACGCACCCCCCCAGGCTGCCCAGCCACCTGGAATCCATAGGGGGGGAGGCACGGGCACTCAGGGAGGCTATCCCTCCCTGAGTGCCCGTGCCCCCACCCCATCATAGATCTACCTCCAGGCTCCAGGGCAGCCTTGGGGCCTGGGCTGGCTTGCTCCGCCAGGCCCCGGCTGCCCTGCAGCCTGAAATCGATCGCGGGAGCACAGGCACACATGCCTCTGTGCCCGAGCCCCCGC
>PVJC01002295.1:36203-55038 GCA_004026665.1 Murina feae | reverse complement strand
CCCAACATCCCAGCAAGGCTGGCTGGAATCAGGTTTCTGGAGTTAATTTATCTTCTGTAATTGAAACTTTGTTGCCTTGAATGGAAGGCCACAGCCAGCCTAGGCAGGCAGTTTCCTCCATTGCTGGCACAATGGAAGCCTCCTGTTTGCTCTCGCTCTGTGGCTACCGGCTGCCATCTTGGCTGGGTTAATTTGCATACCATTGCTCTGATTGGCTGGTGGGTGTGGCTTAGGTGTAATGGAGTGAGGTCAATTTGCATATTACTCTTTTATTAGATTAGATACTACCATTGCTATGAACAAATATACTGCCAATTAAAGGAAGACATACAGATATGTTTAAGACAGCTCCCAAATGTGTAAAAACTAGATGTGTTAAAATGTGAAAAATGATGTATTACAATTGGTGAGTTATGATGTATAAGAATCTTTTAAAAAATTATCTTTATTGTTGGAAGTATTACATATATTCCCCTTTTCCCCCATTGACTCATTCTAGCCTGTCCCTGCCCCCCACTACAGGCCTGCACCATGCTATTGTCTGTGTCCATGTATTATGCACTTATGCATATAAGTTCCCTGCTTAATCTCTCCCAACCCAACCCACCTACCCCTACATTCCCACTGAAATTCATCACTCTATTCTATGCTTCCGTGTCTCTGGGTCTATTTTGCTCATTAGTTAATTTTGTTCATTAGATTCCACATATGACTGAGATCATGTGATACTTGTCTTTCTCTGATTAGCTTATTTCACTTAACATAATACTCTCTAGGCCCCTCCATGATGTCTCATAGGGTAGGAGCTGCTCCTTTTCTTTTTAACAGCTGCATAGTATTCCATAATGCAAATGTACCACATCTTTTTTACCCACTCATCTACTGATGTGCACTTGGGCTATTCCCACACCTTAGCTATTATAAATTGCACTGCTATGAATATAGGGATGCATATATCCTTTTTGATTGGTGTTTCTGGTTGTTCAGGATATATTCCTAGAAATGGGATCATTGGGTCAGATGGCAGTCCCATTTATCATTTTTTGAGAAAACTCCATATCGTTTTTCTTAATGGCTGCACTAGTCTGCATACCCAACAGCAGTGTATTGGGGTTCCATTTTACTCACGTACTCGCCAACATTTTTGTTGATGGTAGCCATTCTGACAATTGTGAGGTGATATATCAGTTGTCATTTTAATTTGCATCTCTTGAATTATTGGTGACTTTGCGCATTTTTCATATCACTCTTGGTTATCTGTATGTCCACTGTGGAGAAGTGCCTATTTAGATCCTTTGCCCATTTTTTTTATTTGATTGTTTGTCTTCATTTTGTTATGTTGTATTTTGGATGTTAAGCCTTTATCAGATGTATCATTGGCAAATATGTTCTCTCATGCAGTGGGCTTTTTTGTTATTTTGTTGATGATTTCTTTTGCTATGCAGAAGCTTTTTATTTTGATGTAATCCCATTTGTTTATTTTCTCCTTAGTTTTTATTGTCTTAGAAGTTTTTTTATACCTGTTCTTAAGGGAAATGGTTTTAGTTTTTGCCCATTGACTATGATGTTGGCTGTAGGTTTGTCATATAAAGCTTTTATTATGTTGAGCTATGATCCTTCTATTCCCACTTTGTTGATGTTTTTATCAGGAAAAGGTATTGGACTTGGTCAAATGCATTTTCTGCATCAATTGATATGATTATGTGATTTTTGTGTCTCAATTTATTTGATGTATCATGTTTATTGATTTGTGGGTATTGTATCAGTCTTCCATCCCTCGAATAAATCCTACTTGGTCATGGTGTATGATCTTTCTAATGTAATGCTGGATCCGGTTAGCTAGAATTTTGTTGAGGATTTTAGCATCTATGTTCATCAGGGATATTGGCCTGTAATTTCTTTCTTTGTATTGTCTTTATCTGCTTTTGGGATTAGGATAAGCTGGCATTGTAGAAAGAGCTTGGAAGTGTGCCTTCCTATTGAATTTTTTGGAATAGTCTAAGAAGGATTGACTTTAGTTCTTTGAATGTTCAATAAAACACCACTGTGAAGCCATCTGGTCCAGGGCTTTTGTTTCCTAGAAGCTTTTTGATTACTGTTTCAATTTCATCAGTAGTTATTGGCCTATTCAGGTTTTTTATTTTTTCTGATTGAGTTTTGGAAGCTTGTATTTTTTTAGGCATGTGTCCATTTCATCGAGGTTGTCCAGTTTATTAGAGTAGAGATATTCATAGTATTTTTTTTTTTTTACAATTCTTTGTATATCAGTGGGGTCAGTAGTTACTTCACCTCTTTCATTTCTGATTTTGTTTATTTGGGTACTCTCTCTTTGTTTCTTGATGAGCCTGGCTAGAGGTTCATCAATGTTGTTTATCCTTTCAAAGAACCAGCTCTTGGTTTCATTGATTTTTTTGTATTGTTTTTTGATCTCTATGTTGTTTATTTCTGCTCCAATCTTTATTATCTCCTTACTCCTGGAAACTGTGGGATTTTCTTGTTGCTCTCTTTCTAATTCTTTAAGTTGCAAGGTTAGATAATTTATTACCATTTTTTCTCATTTTCTTTTTGTTTTGTTTTTTCCCCCTTTATTGATTAACATATTAAAAATGTGACTTTATCCCCCCAATGTCCCCTCATCCCCCCACTCATGCTCTCACCCTCAACCCCTGTCATCCACATCGATTGCTTATGCTTATTTGCATGCATACAAGTACTTTGGTTGATCTCTCCCCCTCACTTCCACCCTCACCTACCTTCCTTCTGAGTTTTGAGCAACTGATCAGTGCTTCTTTGTCTCTACATCAGTTTTTGTTCATTGGTTTATATTGTTCATTATAATCCACAAATGAGTGATTTTTATCTTTCTCTGACTGACCTATTTCACTTAGCATAATGCTCTCCAGCTCCATCCATGCTGTTGCAAATGGTAAGAGTTCCTTCCTTTTTACAGCAGCATAGTATTCCATTGCAAAGATGTGCCAAAGTTTTTTAATCCATTCATCTGCTGATGGGCACTTAGGCTGATTCCAAATCTTAGCTATTATAAATTGTGCTGCTATGAACATAGGGATGCATATATCCTTTCTGACTTGTGTTTCTGGTTTCTTGGGATATATTCCTAGAAGTGGGATTACTGGGTCAAATGAAAGTTCCATTTTTAGTTTTTTGAGGAAATTCCATACTATTTTCCACAGTGGCTGTACCAGTTTGCATTCCCTCCAGCAGTGAATGAGGGTTCCTTTTTCTCCACATCCTCGCCAGCATTTGTTATTTGTTGATTTGTTGATGATAGCCATTCTGACAGTGTGAGATGGTACCTCATTGTTCTTTTGATTTGCATCTCTTGGATGATTAATGCCTTTGAGCATGTTTTCATATGTCTCTCAGCCTTATTTATGTCCTCTTTTGAAAAATGTCTATTTGGGTCCGTTGCCTATTTTTTGATTGGATTGTTTATCTTCCTTTGTTAACTTGTATGAGTTCCCTGTAAATGTTGGAGATTAAACCTTTATCAGAGATATCATTGGTACATATGTTCTCCCATGCAGTGGATTTTCTTATTTATTTTGCTGTGCAGAAGATTTTTATGTTGATATAGTCTCATTTGTTTATTTTCCCTTTAGTTTCCATTGCCTTAGAAGCTGTGTCAGTGAAGAAATTCTTTTGGCCTATGTCTGAGATTTTGCTACCTGTGGATTCTTCTAATATTTTTATGGTTTCCCATCTTACATTTAAGTCCTTTAACCATTTTGAGTTTATTTTTGTGTATGGTGTAAGTTGGTGGCCTAGTTTAATTTTTTTGCGTGTGTCTGACCAAATTTCCTAGCACCATTTATTGAAGAGACTGTTTTGGCTCCATTGTATGGTCTTGCCTCCTTTGTCAAATATTAATTGAACGTAGTGGTTTGCATTGATTTCTGGGATCTCTATTCTATTCCATTGGTCTATATGTCTATTCTTGTTCCACTACTAGGCAGTTTTGCGAACAGTGGCTTTGTAGTACATCTTGCTACCTGGTGTTGAGAGCCCTCCTACTTTGTTCTTCTCTCTCAGGATTGCTGCAGAAATTCAGGTGTGTTTTTTCCCCAGATGAATTTCTGGAGAGTTCTTTCTAGGTCTGTGAAATATGCTGTTGATATTTTAATGGGGAGTGCATTGAATCTATAGATTGCTTTGGGTAATATGGACATTTTGATGATGTTGATTCTACCAACCCATGAACACGGTATGTTCTTCCATCTGTTTATGTCTTCCTCTATCTTTTTCAATGTTCTGTAGTTTTCTGAGTATAGGTCTTTTAAATCCTTGGTTAAGTTTATTCCTAGGTATCTTAATTTTTTGTGTGCAATGGTAAATGGGATTTTTTAAAAAAAATTTCTCTTTCGTAAGTTCACTATTGGCATATAAAAATGCCATAGATTTCTTGGCATTAGCTTTGTATCCTGCTACATTGCCAAATTCATTTATTAGGTCTAATAATTTTTTGATAGAGTCTTTAGTATTTTCTAAGTACAGTATCATGTCATCTGCAAATAATGACAATTTTACTTCTTTTCTAATTTGGATGCATTTTATTTTTCTTCTTGTCTGATCACTTTGGCTAGCAATTCCAGTATTATGTCAAACAGGAGTGGTGACAGTGGGCATCCCTTTCTTGTTCCTGTTCTGAAAGGATATGTTTTTAGTTTTTGCCCTTTGAGTATGATGTTGGCTGTAGGTTTGCCATAGAAGGCTTTTATTATGTTGAGGTATGATCCTCTATTCCCACTTTGCTGAGAACTTTTATCAGGAAAGGGTGTTAGATTTTGTCAAATGCTTTTCTTGCATCAATTGATATGATTATGTGATTTTTATCTCTCAATTTGTTTATGTTATGTATCACATTTATTGATTTGTGGATATTATACCAGCCTTGCATTGCTGTAATAAATCCTACTTAGTCATGGTGTATGATCTTTATAATGTAACTAGGGGCCCGGTGCACAAAAATTTGTGCACTCAAGGGGGTCCCTCAGCCTAGCCTGTGCCCTCTCATAGTCTGGGACCCCTCAGGGGATGTCCACCTGCTGGCATGCCTGGCCACCTGGGTGAGGGGCTGATGGCTGTTTGCAGGCTGGCCAAGCCCCCAGTGGGATCCCTCACCCCTACTGGGGTGCGGCCAGGCTGGGTGAGGGGCTGAGGGCCGTTTTCAGGCTGCCCACAGCTCCCATTGACCCAACATCCCAGCGAGGTTGGCTGAAATCAAGTTTCTGGGGTTTATTTATCTTCTATAATTGAAATATTGTTGCCTTGAACAGAGGCCCAGCCAGCCTAGGCAGGCAGTTTCCTCCATCACTGGTGCAACAGAAGCCTCCTCTTTGCTCTAGCTCTGTGGCTGCCGGCCGCCATCTTGGCTGGGTTAATTTGCATACAGCTGCTCTGATTGGCTGGTGGACGTGGCTTGGCTAGTGGGTGTGGCTTAGGTGTAATGGAGTGAGGGTCAATTTGCATATTACTCTTTTATTAGATTAGATGCTCAATCCAATTTGCTAGAATTTTGTTGAGGATTTTAGCATCTATGTTCATCATGGATATTGGCTCTTTCTCTGTGTTGTCTTTATCTGGTTTTGGCATTAGGGTAATGCTGGCTTCATAGAAAGAGCTTAGAAGTGTGCCTTCCTCTTGAATTTTTTGGAATAGTCTGAGAAGGATTGGCTTTAGTTCTTCTTTGAATGTTCGGTAAAACTCCTCGGTGAAGTCATCTGGTCCAGGGCTTTTGTTTGATGGGAGCTTTTTGATTACTGTTTCAATTTCATCAATAGTTATTGGCTTATTCAAGTTTTTTTATTCTTCTTGTTTGAATTTTGGAAGCTTGTATTTTTCTAGGACTGTGTCCATTTTATCAAGGTTGTCCAGTTTGTTGGAGTAGAGTTGTTTGTAGTATTTTTTTGACAATTCTTTGTTTATTAGTAGGGTAGTTGTTACTTCACCTCTTTCATTTCTGATTTTGTTTATTTGGATCCTCTCTCTTTGTTTCTTGGTGAGCCTGGCTCTTTAATCCTTTCAAAGAACCAGCTCTTGGTTTCATTGACATTTTGCATTATTCTTTTCTTCCCTATAGATTTTGTGTTGTTGTGTTTTCATTGTCATTTGTTTCCAGGATGCTTTTTATTTCTTCTTTGATCTCTCTGGTAACCCAGTCGTTGTTTAATAGCATGCTATTTAGCCTCTAAGTATTTTATTTTTTTCATTGTTTTTATTGTAGTTGATTTCTAGTTTTATGCCATTGTGATCTGAGAAGATGCTTTGTTATGATTTCTATCCTGTTAAATTTGAAGAGACTTTGTCTGTGTCCTAATATGTGGTCTATCTTTGAAAATGTCTCATGTGCACTGGAGAAGAATGTATATTTTATAGCTCTGGGGTGAAATATTCTGAAGATGTTAATTAAGTCCATCTGATCTAGCGATTTAGGATTGCTGTTTCTTTGCTGATTTTTTGTTTAGAGGATTTATCCAGTGATGTCAGTGATGTCAGATTGTATTGCTATTGATCACTGCCTTGATATCTTCCAGAAGTTGTGTTATGTGTTTGGGTGCTTCTGTATTGGGTGCATATATGTTTACCAGAATTATATTATCTTGTTGAATTGCTCCCTTTAATATTATGTAGTGACCCTCCTTATCTCTTGCTATGGCCTTTACTTTGAGGGCTATTTTATCAGATATAAGTATTGCAACCCTAGCTTTTTTCTCATTTCCATTTGCCTGAAAAATTTTTTTCTATCCCTTCACTCTCTGTCTATGTGAATCTTTTGTTCTGAGGTAGGTTTCTTGCAGACAGCAAATATGTGGTTGTGTTTTCTTATCCATTTAGCTACCCTGTGTCTTTTGATTGGAGCATTTAATCCATTCACATTTAATTCATTATTAAAAAGTACTTGTTTGAGGTCATTTTTATTCTTAATATTTGTGTTTCTTCTTGTCTTTCTGTTTCTTCTTTTTACAGCAGTCCCTTTAGCATTGCTTGCATTGCTGGCTTGGTGGTAATAAACTCTCTTAGCCTTTTTTTTGTCTGTGAAGTTCCTGATTCCACCTTCAATTTTGAATGAGAGCCTTGTTGGATATAGCATTCTTGGATTCATTCCCTTGGTTTGCATCACTTTGTATATTTCATTCATTCTCTTCTTGCCTGGTGTGTTTCTGTTGAGAAGTCAGCTTATATTCCAATAGGATCCTTGTAGGTAACTTTCTGTCTCTCTCTGGCAGCCTTTAAGATTCTTACTATGTCATTGGTGTTTGCCAGTTTAATTATGGTAGTCTTGGTGTTAATCTTTTGGGGTTCTTCTTGTTTGGCACTCTATGTGCTTCTTGGACTTGTGTAGTTTTTTTCTTGCCAGTATGAGGGAAGTTTTCTGTCATTATTTCTTCAAACAGGTTTTCTATTTCTTGATTCTTCTCCTCTCCTTCTAGTACCCCTACTAAGCGAATGTTGTTTCATTTTGCATTGTCCCAAAGCTCCCTTATGTTCTCCTTTTGCTTTTCAAGGTTTTTTTTTTTTTCCAGTTGCTCCTGTGTTTGTGTGGTTTTTTTTTTCCTACCTTGTCTTCTAATTCACTGATGCAGTCCTCAGCCTCTTCTAGTCTGCTGTTTAAGCCTTCCATTGTCTTCTTTATTGCAGCTATGTTGTTATTCATTTCCTCTTGGTTCCTTTTCATGTTGGTGACATTCTCATTCAGCTCCTTATAATTCTCATTGAGTTGTGTGTATTTGTCATCCAGTCATTTGAGCATCCTTATAACCATTACTCTTAATTCTTTCTCTGATAAATTCTTTCCCAATTTTGTTTAACTCCCTTTCTGGTGAATCCTCTTTCTTTCCTTTGTGGATTGCGTTTTTGTCTTCCCATGTTTTCCTATAATGTTTTAATTGTAGCTCTGATTGCTTTGCTACCCAGTTTCTTTTGGATATGGTGCTACTGGTGTGACCTCTCAGGTCTTCTGGGTTTGGTAGTCTAGTATAGCTCCCTACTTGAGCTATTTGGGTTCTCTTGATGTAGGTCTGGGACCTGGAAAGGTGCAACTGAGGTGTCTAGAAGTCAGCTATGGAGAGGGTGTCCCAATTTTTGCTGTCTAGTGTCCTTGGTTGAAATCATGCATGCCCAGCGGGGACTCACAGTGGCACCCAGGAACCGTCTGTTGGGGTGGTGGGGCTCAGGAGGCCTGTGTTGTGGAAAGGCGTGACTATGGTGTCGAGTTCTGTAGTTGTGAGGTGGGCAGACTCAGCTTTTGCTGTTGCCTCTGTGGTTGGATACATGCAATCCCAGCGGCAGTTCACAGGGGCACCTGTGGTGTGTTTGCCAGCAGGGTGTACTGACAAACTCTTAAGGCTCTGGCACTAAAACCACTGGATTACAGTGTCTGTGGGCAGATATCCCAGAAGAGGGAATTCAGCGTTTCTACAGTCCAGCAGTGCACCCCTGTTTGTTTAAGTGTATGTCCAGCGGGGCTCACAGCAGGGCACCAGGGCTGCCTGTGGAGTGGTGGTCTTGGGATATCTGCATGCTTGAAAAGCATGCAACTGTAGTGTCCAGAGTTCTGCAGCAGTAGGGTGGGGAAACTCAGATTTTGCTGATGTACCTGTGTGGATAGGTGTGCATTCCCAGTGGTGGCACACAGGAGCACCCCCAGTGAGTTTGCTAGCACAGGCGCACTGAAGCACTCTGAAGTGTTCTCGCATGCTGAATCAAAGCGTCTTTGGGCAGATATCCAGGATGGGTGAATTTAAAATTTCTGCCGCCCAGGGTAGTGCGTCCCTATTTGTCCAAGATAGGATCTAGCAGAGGTCCACTGAGGCTTCCCAAAATGCCGCATGGGCAGATGGGCTCAGGGGGAGTGAGCAACTGTGGGTTTTTGCCTGCACTGAGCTCTGAGGCACTCAGGGGCCTTGGTGCTGAAGGGCCCTGGTGCTGAAGTTGCACAGCCGGGTGTGTGTGGGCAGTTAGGCTGAGGGCATTCAGAATTTCTACTGGGGGGCTGTGTGCCTGTGTCTGTATAAAATCAAACCCAGCTGGGGCTCAGAGTGACTCTTAAGGGAAATCTATAGAGTAGTGAACCTCAGAGACCTGCACGCTGGAAACTTGCGAATGTGAGGTCCAAGGTCTGTGCTGGGGAGGAGAAGGTTGCGCTTTCTGCTGCAGGTGCAGTGCTCCTTTGGAGGTGGAAATCCCTGGTCTGCAAGTCTGCGGGTGGGGCAGCAGGATTTTAGCTAGAGTGGCTGCTGGGCCCGGCAGGCAGTGTCCAAGGTCTGTCTGGGTGGTAATGCTGATGAGTTCCTAGAAGAGGCCGCTCTCCCCTTTAAGATGGCGTGGGCTCTGTATCTGAGTCCTGCAATCCTGCAGTCCAGGGAGTACCCACAGTGGTGGTAGTCTCTCCCTTCCCAGAGAGCCTGATCTGCCAGCCTCCGCTGCTCATGCTGGACTAACTGTCCCTCACTCACTCACACACACACCACACACATCCACACACTCTCCTTTCATCTCCTCACTCACTTCCTATCCCTCACCTCCATCCTGCCAGACACCATTGTCCTGCCCTTGTTTTGTTTTTGTTTTTTGAGGTAGACCTGTAGAGCTATGAACTTTCCTCTCAGGTCTGCTTTCATTGTGTCCCATAGATTTTATATTGTTGTGTTTTCATTGTCATTTGTCTCCAGGATGCTTTTTATTTCTTCTTTGATCTTTTTGCTAACCCAATCATTGTTTAATAGCATGCTATTTAGCCTCTAAGTATTTTATTTTTTTCATTGTTTTTATTGTAGTTGATTTCTAGTTTTATGCCATTGTGATCTGAGAAGATGCTTTGTTATGATTTCTATTCTCTTAAATTTGAAGAGACTTTGCATCTTAATATGTGGTCTATGAAAATGTCCCATGTGCACTGGAGAAGAATGTATATTCTATAGCTTTGGGATGAAATATTCTGAAGTTGTCAATTAAGTCCATCTGATTAGTGAGTCATTTAGAATTGCTGTTTCTTTGCTGATTTTTTGTTTAGAGGATTTATCCAGTGATGTTAGTGGGGGTATTAAAGTCCTCTCCTATGATTATATTGCTATTGATCACTGCCTTGATATCTTCCAGAAGTTGTGTTATGTGTTTGGGTGCTCCTGTATTAGGTGCATATATATTTACCAGAGTTATATCTTCTTGTTGAATTTCTCTCTTTAGTATTATGTAGTGGCCCTCCTTATCTCTTGTTATGGCCTTTGAGGGCTATTTGTCAGATATAAATTGCAACCGCAGCTTTTTTCTTATTTCCATTTGCTTGAAAAAATTTTTTTTCCATCCCTTCACTATCCGTCTGTGTGGATCCTTTGTTCTGAGGTGGGTTTCTTGCAGACAGAAAATATATGGGTCATGTTTTCTTATTCATTTAGCTACCCTATGTCTTTTAATTTGAGCATTTAATCCAAGATGGTGGCATAGGTAAACTGCTGAAATTGCTGCCTCACATAACCATTTCAAAAATACAACTAAGAGACAAAACAGACATCACCCAAAACCACAGGAAGGCTGGCTGATTGGAAATTATACAACTAGAAGGAAAGAGAAAAGCGCACTGAGACTCAGGAGAGGTGCAGAAGTAAAGTGCAGAGGTACAGAGGCGCGTGCAAAAAGAGCTGGCAATGAGGACACAGTTGTCTTTTTCAATCCAGAGGGTGTCACAGCTCCCAACTGCTCTGAACTCCAGTTCTGAGCGAGTCTCTGAGGACCCAGACTCATATGGGGAGAAACTGGACTATTTGGCATCGGGAGGAACTCCAGAGCAGCTTTCTCTCAGCGGTTCTTGCAGTGATTACCCCAGGACACTGAGACCTGGGGCTTCTTAGGGTTGGGCTGAGCATCAGCCGTAGCTGCTTGCTCCACCCTGTTGATTACCTGAGACCCTGCTCCACTCAAGCTGTGCGCAGAGGCTTTTGCATGTGAATGACCTGGCCCTTTGCAATCTAAAATTACCTAACAAACTGCAGCTGGGTCAGAGAGAACCAGGACATCCAAAAGAAGGCCCAAGGCCCCATAGCAGCTTGCATTGCTTCACAGCTGGGTCTCATTTGGGCACCTCCAAACCACAAACAGAGAAGAAGAATCTACAGATCTCTCCATAGCTCCTGCTGGGTAACCTCAGGCAGAGGTTAAATTAGCACCTCCTTAAAGATCCAAGAGCCAGTGTACACAGTGGTCGGAGTGTGACCATCCAGATTACAACTCCTCAGATCCATAGGGACACACTCAGGGGTCAGACTCAGGAAGCACCAAAGCCCCACTGAAGCAAGTCTCACCCCATAAGGGTGTCTCTAGCACAGAAGTTCTCTCACTGTAGACACAGCTGATTCTCACAGCCAATTGGCGTTGAAGTCAATTTCTCCCAGCAATACCTACAACAATCAAGGCTTAACTACAACAAGACTGTGTACAAAGCCCCCAAAGGGATGCACCAAGAGTGTCCAACTCAGGTAATTGGGGAATCTGAGCCACTGGGTCCTATAGGACACCTAGCATAGAAAGCCACCCTATCAACACAGGGAACAGCCAAAATGCAAAGACAAAGATACAGATCACAAATGAAAGAAATGGAGGAAAGCAAACTACTGGATATAGAATTCAAAACCACGGTTACAAGGTTTTTGAAGAATTTTCTAGAAATCGCCGATAAATTTAGTGAGACCCTCAATAAATGTAGTGAGACACTCAAAGATATGAAAAAGGACCAAGTAGAAATTAAGTATACATTGATGGAAATAAAGAATATTATACAGAGATCCAACTGCAGAATCAAAAATCGCAAGAATCAAGTCAAAGATTTGAAATATGAAGAAGCAAAAAACAACAAACTGAAAAAGCAAAAAGAATCCAAAAATATGAAGATAGTGTAAGGAACCTCTGGGACAACTTCAAGTGTACCAACATCAGAATTATAGGGGTGCCAGAAGAAGAGAGAGAGCAAGATATTGAAAACCTATTTGAAGAAATAATGACAGAAAACTTTCCCTACCTGGTGAAAGAAATAACCTTACAAGTCCAGGAAGCGCAGAGAACCTCAAACAAGAGGAATCCAAAGAGGACCACACTAAGACATATCATAATTAAAATACCAAGAGCAAAAGACAAAGAGAGACTCTTAAAAGCAGCAAAAGAAAAACAGTTATCTACAAGGGAGTACCCATAGGACTGTCAGCTGATTTCTCAACAGAAACTATGCAGGCCAGAAGGGAGTGGCAAGAAATATTCAAAGTGATGAATAGCAAGAACCTACAACCAAGATTACTTTACCCAGCAAAGCTATCACTCAGAATTGAAGGTCAGATAAAGAGCTTCACAGATGAGAAAGAGCTAAAGGAATTCATCACCACCAAACCAGTATTATATTAAACTAGGGGCCTGGTGCACAAAAATTTGTGCACTCTGGGGGGAGAGGGTCCCTCAGCCCAGCCTGTGCCCACTCGCAGTCTGGCACCCCTCAGGGGATGTCCACCTGCTGGCGTGCCTGGTGAGTGGCTGATGGTTGTTTGCAGGCTGCCCACAGTTCCTTCAGGGTTTGGGTCCCTATTTGGGTACCTGGTCAGCCTGGGTGAGGGGCTGAGGGCTGTTTTCAGACTTCCCACAGTCCCTTCAGGGTTTGGGTCTCTACTGGGGTTCCTGGGCAGCCTGAGTGAGGGGCTGAGGGCCGGTTTCAGGCTGCCCACAGCTTCCATTGACCCAAGGTCCCAGTAAGGCTGGCTGGAATCAGGTTTCTGGGGTTTATTTATCTTCTATAATTGAAACTTTGTTACCTTGAGCAGAGGCCTAGGCAGGTAACGAAGCCTCCTGTTTGTTTCAGCTCTGTGGCTTCTATAATTGAAACATTGTTACCATGAGCAGAGGCTCAGCCAGCCTAGGCAGGCAGTTGCAACAGTTGCAATGGAAGCCTGTTGTTTACTCTAGCTCGGTGGCTGCCGGCCTCCATCTTGGCTGGGTTAATTTGCATACAGCTGCTCTGATTGGCTGGGAGGCGTGGCTTGGCTGGTGGGCATGGCTTCGGCATCTTGGATTGATGGTCAATTTGTATATTACTCTTTTATTAGATTAGATACTGACAGGTATTCTTTAAGAAGAGGAAGAAGAAGAAAAAGGTAAAGATAAAAAGTATGAACAAAGTGACAACAAATACATATCTATCAACAAGTGTATCTAAAAATCAAGTGAATAAATTATCTGATGAACAGAATAAACTGGTGAATATAATAGAATCATTGCATAGAAAGGGAGTGACTGACAATTCTCGGCGGGGGAAGGGGTAGGGGGTGTGGGAAGAGACTGGACAAAAATCGTACACCTATGGATGAGGACAGTGGTGGGGGTGGGGAGTGTAAGGGAAGAGGGTGGGGTGGGAACCAGATGGAGGGGAGCTATAGGGGGAAAAAGAGGAATCACTGTAATAATCACTGAACAATAAAGATTTAATTAAAAAACAAACAAAAAAAAAACCCCAAAAACAAAAAACAAAACTTAAGTTATTGGTAAGTACTTGTTTGTTGCCATTTTTATTCTTAATATTGTGTTTCTTCTTGCCCTTCTGTTTCTTCTGTTTACAGCAGTTCCTTTAGCATTGCTTGCATTGCTGGCTTGGTGGTAATAAACTCTCTTAGCCCTTTTTGTATGAGAAGCTTCTGATTCCACCTTCAATTTTGAATGAGAGCCTTGCTGGGTATAGTATTCTTGGATTTAGTCCCTTGCTTTGCATCACTTTGTATATTTCATTCCATTTCCTTCTTTCCTGATGTGTTTCTGTTGAGAAATCACTTGATATTCTAATGGGAGATCCCTTGTAGGTAACTTTTTGTCTCTCTTTGGCAGCCTTTATGATTATTACTTTGTCATTGATGTTTGCCAATTTAATTATGATGTATCTTGGTGTTGATCTTTTTGGATTCTTGTGTGGGAGCCTTTGAACTTCTTAGACTTTGTAGTTTTTTCTTGCCAGTATGAGGGAAGTTTTCTGTCATTATTTCTTCAACAGGTTTTCTACTCCTTGCTTCTGTTCCTCTCCTTCAGGTATCCCTCTTATGTGGATGTACTGTTTTGTTTTGTGTTGTTCCAAAGCTCCCTTAGGCTTTCCTATTGCTTTTTAAATTTTCTTTCCAGTTGCTACTGTGTTTGTGTCTTTTTTCCTACATTGTCTTCTAATTTGCTGATGTGGTCCTCAGCCTCTTCTAGTCTACTGTTGAAGCCTTCCATTGTCTTTTTTATTGTAGCTATGTTGTTATTCATTTCCTCTTGGTTCCTTTTCATGTTGGTGACATTCTCATTCAGCTCCTTTTAATTCTCATTGAGTTGTGTGTATTTGTCATTGAGTTGTGTATATTTGTCATCCAGCCATTTGAGCAACCTTATAATCATTACTCTGAATTCTTTCTCTGACATGTTTCTTGCTTCCATTTCATTTAACTTCCTCTTTGGTGATTCCTCTTTTCCCTTTGTGGATTGTTGTTTTTTTTTTGTCTTCCCATCTTTTATTGTAATATTTTAATTGTTTCTGTGTCCTAGATCTGACTGCTTTGTTACCCAGGTCCTTTTGGGGATGGTGCTACTTGTGTGATCTCTCAGGTCTCCTGGTCTTGATAATGTAGTGTAGTTCCCAACTTGAGATATTTGGGTTCTCTTGTTGTAGGACTGTGAGCTGGAAAGACACAACTGCAGTGACCAGCAGTCTGCAGCCAGGGAGGGGGATGTCCCAATTTTGCTGCCTTGCACCCTTGGTTGAAATCACACGTGCTCAGCAGGGGTTCACAGAGGTATCAAGGAGCCGTCTGTTGGGGTGGTAAGGCTCAGGAGTTGTGCACTCTGGAAATGTGTGACTGTGGTGTCCAGAGTTCTGTAGCTGTGGGGTGGGAACACTCAGTTTTTCTGCTGCTTCCATTGTTGAATATGCGTGCACCCAGTGGTGGCTCACAGGGGCACCCACTGTGAGTTTGCCAGAGCAGAACACTGATGCATTCTGAAGGATTCTGGTGCTGAAGCCACATAATTGAGGTGTCTGTGAGCAGGTATCCAGAAAGAAGGAATTCAGAATTTCTATTGCTGGAGCAGTGTGTCCTTGTTGGTATATGATTTCACCCAGTGGGGGCTCACAGCGGCTCCCAAGAGTGTTCTGGGCGATGGGCTCAGGAGTCCTGCATGCTGAAAACATGTAACTGTGGCAGTTGTTTGCTGGTGTGGAGCTCTGACACTCTCTAAGGGGCCCTGATGCTGACGTTGTGTGATTGAAATGTGTCTATGGGCAGGTATCCAGGATGAGTGAATTCAGATTTTCTACTGCTGGGACTGTGTGCCCTTGTTTATAAATGGTTGCACCCAGTGGGGGCTCACAGTGGCCCCCAAGAGCTGCCTGTGGGGCAATGGGCTCAGGAGTCCTGTGTGATGGAAACGCCTGACTATGCTGTCCAAAGATCTGCCACTGGGGAGGGGGGAAGTTGCACTTACAGCTGCTGTGGGAACAGTGCACCTTTGAAAGTAGAGGTCCTAGGGTCTACAGGTCTGTGGGTGGGGCTTTGGGATTTTGGCTGGAGTGGCTTCCAGGTCACGGGCAGTGTCGAAGGGCTATCTGGGTGGTGGTTTTAATGAGTTCTGAGAAGAGGCCGCTCTACCCTTCAAGATGGCGTGGGCTCCGTGCCCAAGTCCCACAGCCCGATAAGTGTTGCAGCAGTGATAGGTTCTCCCTGTCCAAGAGAGCCTTGTCTGCCAGCTCCTGCTGCACTGCTAGATTTAACTGTCTCTCACTCACTCCCACACATACCACACACATCCACACACCGTCCTTTCACCCTCTCACTCACATCCTCTCCCTCACTTTCTGTCCTGCCAGCTGCCATCTTCCGACTCCTCTATTAGACACTCTTTTATCCATTTTAAGTTTATTTTTGTGTATGGTGTAATTTGGTGGTCTAGTTTCATCTTTTTGTATGTGTCTGTCCAGTTTTCCCAACACCATTTACTGAAGAGACTGTCTTGACTCCATTGTAAGCATTTACCTCCTTTGTCAAATATTAATTGAGCTTAATAGCTTGGATTGATTTCTGGGTTCTCTGTTCTGTTCCATTGGTTTATATGCCTGTTCTTGTGCCAGTTCCAGGCTGTTTTGAGTACAGTGGCTTTGTAGTATAACTGGTTTTGTGATCCCTCCAACTTTTTTCTTCTTTCTCAGGATTGCTGTGGCTATTCAATATAAATTTTTGGAATATTTGTTCTAGATTGTGAAATATGCTGTTGGCATTTTAATAGGGATTTCATTGAGTTTATAGATTGCTTTGGGTAGTATAGACATTTTAATGATGTTGTTTCTACCAATCTATGAACACGGTATATTCTTCCACTTGTTTGTACTTCCCTTATTTCTTTTTTCAATGTCTTGTAGCTTTCTGAGTACAGGTCTTTAATTTCCTTGGTTAACTTTATTCTTAGGTATCTTAATTTTTATGTTGCAATGGTAAAGGGGATTGATTTTTTAGTTTCTCTTTCTGAGAGTTCATTATTGGCATATAAAAAAATGCCATGCGTTTCTGAGAGTTAATTTTATATTGTCCTACATTGCCGAATTCATTTATTAAATTTAGTAATTTTTTGATGGAGTATTTATGGTTTTCTATGTACAATATCATGTCACCTGTGAATAATTACAGTTTTACTTCTTTTCCAATTTGGATGCCTTTTATTTCTTCTTCTTGTCCTATTGCTATGACTAGCACTTTCAGTACTATTTTGAACAGGAATGGTGAAAGTGGGCATCCCTGTCCTGTTTCTGTTTTTAGGACAAATGTTTTTAGTTTTTGCCCATTGAGTATGATGTTGGCTGTAGATTTGTCATATAAGGCTTTTATTATGTTGAGGTATGATCCCTCTATTCCCACTTGCTGAGAGTTTTTATCAGGAAAGGGTTTAACATTTTGTCAAATGCCTTTTCTGCATCAATTAATATGATCATGTGGTTTTTATCTTTCAGTTTGTTTATGTGATGTATCACATTTATTGATTTGCCAATATTGTACCATCCTTACACCTCTGGAATTAATCTGACTTGGTCAGGGTGTATGTTCTTTCTAATGTATTGCTGGAATCTGATTTCCTAGAATTTTGTTGAGGATTTTAGCATCTAAAATCATCAGGGATATTGGCCTGTAATTCTCTTGCTTTGTAGCTTCTTTATCTGATTTTGGGATTAGGCTAATGCTGGCCTCATAGAAAGAGTTTGGAAGTGTTCCTTCCTCTTGAACTTTTGGAGTAATTTGAGAAAGACAGGTATTAGTTCTTCCTTGAAAGTTCGGTAAGATTCCTTTGTGAAGCCATCTGGACTAGGGCTTTTGCTTACTGGGAGTTTTTATATTTTTTTATTGCTGTTTCAATTTCATCAGTAGTTACCAGTCTATTCAGGTTTTCTGATTCTTCCTGATTGAGTTTGGGAGGTTGTATTTTTCTAGTAATATGTCCATTTGGTCAAGGTTGTACAGTTTGTTGGAATAGATTTGATCATAGTATATATTTTTTATGATCCTTTGTATCTGTGGGATACATTGTTACTTTGCCTCTTTCATTTATGATTTTGTTATTTGGGTCCTCTCTCTGTTTCTTGGCGAGTCTGGCAAGAGGTCCATCAATCGTAGTTATCCTTTCAAAGAACCAGCTCTTAGTTTTATTGTCTTTTGCTTTTTTTTTGGTCTCTATGTTATTTATTTCCACTCTGATATTTATTATTTCCTTCCTTCTACTTACTATGGGCTTTTCTTGTTGCCTTTTTTTTAGTTTTGGGGTAAGATGACTTACATGTTTTTCTTTTTCTTTTTCTTTTTTTTTTTTTGGTATGCCTGAACTTCCCTCTTAGGATTGCTTTCACTGAGTCCTATAGATTTTGGATTGTTGTGTTTTCATTGTCATTTGTTTCCAGGATGCTTTTGGTTCTCTTTGGTAATCCATTCATTGATTAGTAGCATGCTACTTAGCCTCCATGTGTTTAATTGTTTTTTTTATTGTTTTTATTATAGTTGATTTCTAATATTATGGCATTGTGATCTGAGAAGATGTTTGATATGATTTCAGTCTTCTTGAATATGTAGAGATGTAGCCTGTGTACCAACATGTGGCCTATCTTTGAAAATGTCCCATGTGCACTTGAGAAGCTTATATATTCCATTGCTTTGGGGTGTAATGTTCTGAAATGTTAATTAATTCCATCTGGTCTATGAGTCATTTAGGATTGCTCTTTTCTTATTGATTTTTTTGTCTAGAAGATTTATCCAATGATGTCAATGGGGTATTAAAGTCCCCTACTATGAATGTATTGTTGTCAATCTCTCCCTTGATATCTTCCAGAAGTTTTGTTATGCATTTGGATACTCCTGTATTGGGTGCATGTATATTTACCAGAGTTATATCCTCTTGTTGAATTGCTCCCTTCATTATTATAAAGTGGCCTTCCTTATCTCTTGTTATGGCTTTCACTTTGGGGTCTACTTTGTTAGCTGTAAGTATTGCTACCCCAGCTTTTTTTTTTAAATTTCCATATGCATGGCAAATTTTTTTCCCATCCTTTCACTGTCGTCCTTTATGAGTCTTTTGTTCTGAAATAGGCATCTGTAGACAGCATACATTTGGGTCATATTTTCTTTTCCATTCAGTTACCCTGTGTCTATTGATTGAAGTATTTAACCCATTTATATTTAAGGTTATTATTTATTGTGATTTTAATTATTTATGCCTATGTTTCTCTCTCCCTCCCTCCCTCCCTCCCTCCTTCTCTCCCTCCCTCTCTCCCTCCCTCCCCCCCCTC
>PVJC01002295.1:0-36103 GCA_004026665.1 Murina feae | reverse complement strand
TTTACTCTTGTGATTCTCTTTTTGTCTTTAATTTTTGGCATTTAATTATGATGAGTCTGGGTATCAGCCTGTTTGGGTTCTTCTTGCTTAGGACAGTGTCAGATGCTGTTTGTGACTAGCTCTGAGTACTCTGTATTATCAACAATTCACAACTTATGGATTGTTGATAGCTACAACTTGCTAGGGCTGTCTGAATTTGGAAAGGACCAAGGTGCACTCCAAGGTCTGCTTTTCCTAGCCTGGGGTTCATAAGCAGATCAGACAAAGACTCAAAGCTTCTGATTGTTGTTCTCAGTCTCTTAATGACCCTCAGACTGTGAACTCCACAAGGTGGGAAAAGAGGTGTTCCAACAGGGTGGGGCAATTGCTTCCCTCTGCAGGCAAAGATGCCTGGATGATAAAGGTCTGCTTGAGAAAGATGTCCTCTGCAGCATGGGGGAAAACAGGTGACTGCCTTTCAAGCTCTATGCCCAGAGCACACAAGCCTGGATTCTTCACACACAGCTCTGTTCTCCCTCTGCCAGAGCCTAAGTTCATTGGCTGCACATGAAATTCTGTGCATTGGCCCTTTAAGAGGGTGCCTGCATTTCCAGCCATCTCTCCCTGGCAGATAGCAACTCTGCTGCTTTTCACAACCAAATGTTTGTGAGCACCTTTATCAATTGTGGTGCTCTGGTCCTTTGAAGAAAACTTTGCTGCTTCCCTCACCCCAATTCCACCCAGTCTAAGACATCTTAAAGGCACCATCCTACAGTATCTGACAGTTATAGCAGTCACTTCTTGTCTCCACTAAAGAAATAAAATAAGTGGATAATGAAATGATTCTTTATTCATAATAATAAAGAATAAATTAAAAGTAGAACAAAAAGAAAAATAGAAAAAATATTAAAAGCAAAAGAACAGTTAAAAAACAATAAACCCAAGGTCCAAGATAAGGTTGTTATCCAAATTAATTTCCTTGAAAGTGCCTTGAAAATTGCTCTTGGTGCCTGCAGTGACAATGGACTCAATGACTAGGATCAGAAGGAGAACCAGAAACAGAAGACATTTGGTGCCTTACAGGAAAGTTTGTTTTTAACTTATGGAGCCCAAGTCCTCACCATTCTTCTTTTCCTGTCCCCTGTCCCTTCCTCCCTGCTCACCCCTAATCTCTCTGTGTAGGAATCTCTTACATCTAGCTTGGGATGTGGGATGTGGGCACTCTCTTCCTGTGTGTGGTCATCCTCAGCAGTAAACTGTGCTTAGGAAATCTTAAGACTGAATTTGGGGGGATAGAGGCTGGGGTGAGAAACTTGTCTTTTCAGAGACAATGCAACTACCCAGCCGGCTGAAGAGCTCTATGGTGCCTGAGAGAACATATGTCACTCCCGGGGAAAGCAAGTGGGTTTACTGGGAAGTGAGCCTCAGAGTGGCCTGGCACCTGGAGAGGCAGAATGTTTCTATCTTCTCTCCAAACTCCTTTCTTTGCTATTTATATTCAAATATCATCTTTTATCAAAGGTTTCAGGTGAGGAGATAATGGGTGTTCTCATGTAAGCAGCTCACAGGCACAAGGACCAGGACCCTGGATAATCTGACAGTATGGCTTGTATCCAACAAGGCCATATGTCATGTAATCCTAACCTGGACCCTTTGCCAAGCCAAGCTATTCTTAATTGTCATTCAGAGACAGGATCCAAAAGAAAAATCTAGAAGGGTTTGTTGCAGTCAGTTATTGTAGAAGGTATGCCCAAGTCAGAAGTTTCAAAATGTGTTTCTGATCAAATATAGTTAAATGGCCCATTGGCTATGTGGGAAATCCCGGGCTGTCATTGACCAGGTGTTGGTTGGGAAGGAGTAGGACAGAGGGAGAGCCACAAAGTGTGGTGATTTGATGCAATTGCTTGGTCCCTATATTTAGGAATGGCATGGTTCTAAGAAGTGACATAGAGAGGACTTTGCCAGCTGGTGCTTCAAACAACAGCTCAGTTCAGATGTACAGAGCCTTCTCACAAAACCACCTTGTCATCAGCCCATCCCAAGATCTGGGAGGAGACTCCCTATCCCCACACTCCTCAGCCATTTGCTGTTCTCTTGTGGGTGATTTGTTTCCCCAATTCAATCAAACAGGTTGTATCATGTGCCCTCTCGGTTCAGTATGCATGGGGCCAGCAATGTTTGTACATAAAACTGGAAGTGTGTGTGTGCATGCATGAGTTGTGTGTGTGCATGTGTATGAGCATGTGAATGTGTGTATGCATGTGTTGTGTACATGCACATGTGTGTGCATGTATATGTTGCATCTGTGCATATGGATGTGTGTGCATGTGTGTGTTGTGATAAATATAATATGTGAAAAGTAAATGAGATGCTGATGGGATTTAGAGAGACACCGTGCGATTGGAGTGATGAAGAAAATTTTATAAAGGTGAAATATGAGAACTGAGATGGGTCTAGAGAGAGGGACAGAATTTCAACAAGAGAAAATCAATCCAGGTGCACTGTGAGAAAAGATGGAGAAGTAGGGAAATAGATGCATGTTGGGGAACAACATGTAGCTACTTTAAATGATGGGTAGGATATGGTTACGGGTCTGTGTTAGGTGGGACCTATATTAGTGAAGATTAGGTTTGGCTGAGAGTGGCAGAAAATCAAAAGTAACGATAGCTTAAATAAGATATATGTGCACAGTCCAATGATCCCCAGGGATGTTGTGGACCACCTGTGTTAGGAACCCTGGTTCCTTCTCTCTTGTTACTCCACAGTGTGGGCCTATTAGTTGATGGTTCAAAATTGTATCATCCTCTTCTATACATCAGGATGGACAATGGGACAAAGAAGAAGGTGAATGGCATGTGTGTTCTGTCTCTCAGAATGGATTCTCAGAAACTCATACTAGATTCTTAGAAACTACTATTAGAGCTTACTTACATTCACTCCATTGGCTGCACTTAGTCATGGCCACACCTAACTCCAAGGAATACTTAGAAATGTATTTGTTAGGCCCGGTGTCCACATTCGCAGCAAATCACTGGGGGTTCTATTACCACAGAAGGAAGAGAGAATGGTTGTTAAAGAACACCTGGTGGTATCTGCCCTAGGTTGTGTGGGGCCTTGACTCTGGATAAAGAAGGGCACACTAAACTTCAGAGCTTATAGAAAGCTGTGAAGCTTTGAGTAAGAAGTGATGTGAACGAAGGATTTTAGGAAGACTAATCTTTTTAAAAAATATATATTTCTTTATTGATTTCCTAGAAGAAGGAAGAGGGAGAGAGAGATAGAAACATCAATGATGAGAGAGAATCATTGGTTGGCTGAATTCTACACCCCCTACTGGGGATTGAGCCCACAACCTGGGCATGTGCGCTTGGCTGGAATTGAACCTGGGACCTTTCAGTCCTCAGGCCGATGCTTTATGCACTGAGATAAACTGGCCAGGGAAAGACTAATTTTTTAGTAGTGTGTAGACAGATCAGTGTGGGAAGGCCAGGAAGTTGATTGCAGCATTGTGTTTGATAATTAATTGTGGAACTGGGAATAGAAAGCAGGATGTAGATTCAGACTCATTGCAAAGATGATTCAGAGCCAATATGTTGAGGAAAAAGTGAAAAAAATGTTGAAAATTATGTGAAAGTTCAAAACCTGGATGTTTGGGAGCATGGGATTGGCAATATTTGAATTAGAGAACACTAAGAGGAGCTGAGTTAGGGAAGATTATGGTGGGGTTTGAATATGTCAAATTTGAGGTTCTAGTGAGGCTTAAAATGAGTTGTGGATCAAGAATAATAGGCCAGCCTGGCCAGTGTGGCTAACGGTTGAGTGTCGACGCATGAACCAGGATGTCATGGTTCAATTCTGGGTCAGGGCACATGCCTAGGTTGTGGGCTCTATCCCTAGTAGGGGGCATATAGGAGGCAGCCAATTGGTAATTCTCTCATCGTTGATGTTTTTATTACTCTCTCCCTCTTTCTTCCTCTCTCTGAAATCAATAAAAACATAGTAAAAAAAAGAATTACAGGTCACAGTTGGGCTTCAGGTGCATTTTGTTTGCCCTGAATGGGGTTAACATACATAATTTAAAAAGTAAATTAGTTGTTAAGGAATTACTTATAAAAATTTAGATATCTGACTTCTGTAGAAAAATGTTTTGGAATCACTGGGCTCTCAATTCTTGCAAGGCAACAGTTGTTTAGAGTTGAGAGTGAAGTCCGTGCTTTCTACTTTGTCATAGTCACTAATCTACCCTATTAGTTCTACTTGCCCAGCCCCTATAGGTATTTGGGTATTGAACCCCAGTTCAGGTTTGTAAAAGATGTCAGGAACACAGATGCAGACTTGGGAACCATGATTTTAGAAGAGAAAGTTGATTCCATTGAAATGAATTACACTGATGAAGGGGGAGAATACAAAGAGAGAAGAAAGAGGTCTAGGAATGTTGGGTGTCCCATATTCATGAAATAGGACAAGTGGAGCCTGTAACTTAGACTTGGAGGAGAAGCATCAAAGAGGCAGGAGAAAACCAGAGCAGCATCCCAACATGGAAACCAAAAGAGAAAAAGCATTTCAAATGCTGCAGAAAAGGGAGGAGAAAGAATCACAACTAAAGGCCATTTGCTGTGGAGGTCTTACAGAATTTCAGTAGAGTGGTGAGGGCAAAAGTCAAATTCAAATGCCACTTTGATATTCCTAATAATCTAAGTTCATTTGCATGAAGATACTGTGGTGCAGAGGAGACAGGCATACCTGAAATTGGCTGTGCTTTAATTTCTCACTCACCTGGTGGGGACCAGCCAGGAGGGCAGCAGACCATTCTCTACAGAGGAAGTCATGTGTTCTGTACATGCACATGTGTGTGCATATATGTTTTGCATATGTGCATATGGTTGTGTGTGCATGTGTGTTGTGATAAATATAATATGTGAGAAATAAATGAAATTCACGTATTCCACATAGATTTAAGTAACAGCTTCTTTAAATATGTTATCTCATTTAATCCTCATAGAAACTTTGGTGTCAGTTTTCATTCTTTGCAGTTTTTACAGACAAATAAATCAGCTTGCAAAGGTTATGTGATTTGCTCGAAGTAATTCACAAAGAAACAAAGCTGAAAGGTTGGGAATGTCAGGTGAGTCTCTATCTCCCCTTTTCTTTTCACACACCAGCCAATTCTACAGTTCTAAGGGAGCTTAGGCACCCTGGGGCCCTCTGTTCCTTAGATTTCAGCATATTAGGTTACAATACTTTTGACAGTCAGCAAAGGACCTCTTCTTCACTACTTTTCAGCACTGTTTAATTCAATTGCTACCTACATCTTGCTCTAGGTGTGCCCGCAAATAGTTAAAAGACGCTAACTTTTACAGTGGGAAAAAGGTGTTTTGATTCTCTTCATAATATTTAATACATGAAAGGCCTTTGCTTTGTCCCAATTACACTAATATCTCTGAAAATTGTGTGCCAGAAATAACATCCACATTATCACCTTGAAAAATGGAAATTATCCATGGGAATATGATCAATCATGAACTGAATTTATTTCACTATAAACTTTCATTACACTGCTCATAAAATTCTTAAGGCTCAGAAGGCATTCAGTTCATATTGGAATGAATGAATGGTTCTCTCAATGGCAACAGGCAGGACAATTCTGCACCTGTAACCATCCTTCATCCTCCAGCTATGAAGAGGTAAGACAGTTGAGAAGTTAGCATTCTCAAACTTGCCCCATTACTCTTTTCCTCCTTTGGGGGAATCGTCAGATCTAGCATAATAGTGCCTAATATTGCTTGAGCACTTACTATATGTTAGATTTCAGGGTAAGTGCCTGGACCTGCATGTCCTGCTTTTATTTTCATAACAACTCCTGGAAGATGTTCTGATTATCTGTGCTTGACACCTGAGGAAACAGAGAATCTGAGAGCTTGGAGATTTTGCTTAAAGCCAATTGGTCAGCGACTGAGCTGGAATAGGGGTTAGTTATGTTCATGTCACTGTGTGCCTGCTGGACAATCAGTGGTCGTATTAGGAGTCAGGACACAGCACCTGGCTAGACTGCTTGACATGTGATACCCAAACTGCTTCTCACAGCAAGTGGGCCGGCTTGCTCTCTCTCCTTTGGGGAGATGTCCATTCACTTTCATTTTCAGAATGGGGCATCCCAAGCAACTGATGGACCTTAATTTCTGACCCCAGAACCAGGAAGTACAGTGAAAAAGACAAGATTTCTCTGACTAGTGCTGTTACTTACTATATGCAAAATGTTGCCAAGGAGTAAACGTGAAAATCCACTTGCTTCTATATTTAATAATTCTGCTATGTAAAAGAACAAAATAAAAAAATTGAGGCCTCTCTGGGAACCTGAGAAGCCTGTTTGCTAAGAGGGCTATTCCATCACTGTAATCCTAAGAGTGGCTTTTCAGGTTGGAAGAGGCCCAGAGTGCCTGACAACTCCTCTGTGCAGATGGCTTATCTTCTGGGAAGGAGCCACATGCAGTAATGGACCCCTTGTGTTAACAAGAAACATAAGGTGGGGATGGGCAGGGGCTTAAGCAGGTATTTATCACAGTGATTGTTCCCAGGGGTTTCTCATAGTGGTTGCTTAATAAATTTTAATAATCTTTACTCCTCTGATTGGTGTGGCATTTAAAAATAGCATTGTTTGTAGTACATTAAGGTGGATGCTAAATATAGCTGAAGCGAGTCCATGGGTACTCTGTTGCCCATGGAAGGTTGGCATCTGCCAATCCATAACCTAGTTTTGTTCCAGTCTTTCTTGCTGGAATATACCATGCTGTAGAGACTATATCCAGAAAACATTCTGAAAGTTGTAGAAATGCTTCCTGCTGCAGCGCACTGACTTCCCAGGAGCTGCCGGCATGCCAGTGTGCAGCCAGGTGTCCCTCCCTGCAGTGTCTGGACTGGGTGACCTTGATCTTCGACATCCTTCCCTTGAAAACAAAAACACCAACTTGGAATTTTAATTAAAAGGCAGAGAGTGGGCTATTGAGCTCACGGCATTGGCTAAGCTGCTGTTAATGGCAGTGTTGATTTGAGGTCACTCTTGTGAAGCCTGAAACATTAACTTATCAGGGAAAACTCATCAACTGATTTTATGTCCAGGTTCACCAGGTGGGAGAGGCCCAGAAGAACATTTTTTTGGTGTATGAATCTGTCAAATGATGGTTATTGGCACCAATTCAATGCCAACAATAATCCCCAATTTGGGATGCAGTGAAAAAGAAAACTTTATTCAGTGAAAAACTTTATTCAGTGATACAGCATGGCTGTGGAAACAACACTGCTGTGAGGTGGCCCCTCTCCAGCTAGACAGCTCTACTCAGAAGACATCTTCAGTACTTCAGCTCAGCCAGGGAACACAGTCTCCAGTCTTCAGTGGTAAGGGAAAGCACGTATATTAAACCAGAGGGAGCAGGCTTATGTAGACAGAAGTCCCAACCCCCAATCCTCATGCAAATAGGACCCCAAATCCTCACAGTTTGGTTGAAAAAGCACTGTTTTGATTGCTCAGAATAGAGCACCTAAATAGCTGCTATGAGTTGTTGGAGCTACACAGCTTCATTTGGATAGGGAAAGCCTCAGTCCTATTGTTTAAAATAGGATTCCAGGAATTGCTTTATAAGGGGTGGCTCAGATGGCAGAAACATAGTGCAGGCAGGCAGTTCAGTGCAGGCTTATCCCTGGAGTGTAGCTTGTGTGAGAGGTCCCTGTTAGAAATGGCTGCTAGGCTCTACTTTTTCAAAGAAATTTGAGCCCAGTTAGCCACCAGAAGCCCTTCTTAGTAGGTAGCTTCTTTTTTAGAGTTGACAAATTGGACACAGTTAAGAACACAGGGAATTTGCTCTGGATAGGTAACTCAGTTGATTACAGTGTTGTCTTGATATGCCAAGGTTGCAGGTTTGATCTCTGGTCAGGCACATCCATAAATAAGTGAAACAACAAATCTCCCTCCCTTACTCTTGTCTCTCTCTTACCTTAATTAAAAAATAAACACACACACATAGGACATTCTATTAGGACAATGCTAGCTGCCATCCCAAAGTGTGGGCATGAAGGAAAACACACAAATGCCATCTTATTTGTGCAGACCCTATGAGTCTAGTAACCTGTGTGATGGCATAGCTCAGTGTGGCTTTCAGGATGCGATGGTTTAGCTGACCTATAAAGTGAATTAGGTCTGCTCCAGTGGGTTGTTTGCATTAAAAAACTTATTTAAAACCTTTTAAAAATAGCATTATTGGAGAGAGAAAAAAATGGCGGCTAAATAGTCAGACGTGTCCAGAGCCTTATACCAGAGAAGATAGAAGGAACATCTAAATCAAATAGCATCCACCCAGAATTGGCAAAGTAGATACAGCTAGTGAGACAATTCACAGCTGGGAAGGGCAGAGGACACCTGAAGAATGGTGGGATCAGGGATCCGGGCTGGAGAGAGTTGCGAGACCACTGAGATGAGAGAGTCAGAAGGAAGCTGCACAGCACCAAGTCCACATCCCTTGCAGACAGGCGTAACATCTGACTGTGGAAAGGAAGTCCACAGGGCTGCTGGTGGCAGAAGATTCTAGATCTGAGTCCACAGTTGTGAGAGGTTGAATGTAGAGGGGCGGCCTGAGGAACTGCCCGAGCCATATGGTGCCTGGGGGAGACAAACTAAGTCATGTGTTTTTTTTGGCTTTGGTTTTTGCTTTTACTAAACTCAGTTCATAGGACCTTTCAAATACAAACAATCACCCGTGGCTGAGGTGCAGGTGGAGGTGCAGACTTGTGGAGTCTGGTGAGAGGCTGTGGAGGAGAGCAGGTTGGGGAGAGGTGAACAGGAGTCCAGCACTGGGACATTCCTGACCCTCTGGACCTAAGCAGCCATTTTTCTCTTGAAGAGCTAGGCCCTCCCAGCAGCCTCAAGGCAGCCAATACAGCCACACCCAGACTATATCCTGAGCAGTACAAAGGATACAAAAAATCTGAATAGCCTTGAAGAGCCTTCAGGGATTGTGTTGAAGAGAGGCCATCCAGTCCCAGAAAGCAATTACAGCACCCTCCCTATCTATACCCTATCAGAAACAGCCATTTGAGAGATTAAGATTGACAATAGGCAGACAGGCTAAGTGAGCACATTGGTCCTGCCTGCTTGCAGTTAAAGGCTGTGGAGATAGACACAAACAGAGGAGCAGTGCATCACTTTGAACTTTAACATGGTGCTGACTACCTAACAGGAAACTGAGAAGTAGCAGACATAACAGAAGAGTGGGATCTTAAACCAGCCCCCATGAGGCATTAAAATGAATGACACGTCACTTTTTCTTTCTTTCTTTCTTTATTTTTATCTTTTATTTTAAAAAATTCTTTTATTTTCTTTTTTTCTCTTTCATTTTTTGCATTATTGTTTTCTTCATTCTACTTTTATTTTTATTGTTATTTTACCTTATTTATTTATGTAAATATATTTTATTTATTTTTTTACAGAGAGGAAGGGAGAGGGATAGAGAGTTAGAAACATTGATAAGAGAGAAACATTGATCAGCTGCCTCCTGCACAACCCCTACTGGGAATGTGCCCACAACCAAGGTACATGCCCTTTACCAGACTCGAACCTGGGGCCTTTCAGTCTGCAGGCCAACACTATCCACTGAGCCAAACTGGTTAGGGCTATTTATTTATTTTTTATTAAAATGTTTTTTTATTTCTTTTCCTCTTATCCACTCATTCTCTTTCTACCTCCTCTATATTGAACCAAGATCCTCCCCTTATCCATTCAATTTCTTAACCTTACTATTGGTATATAAGCTCTGCTTCTACAGATTCTGCAATCCCCCCTTTTTCTGGGTGTTTGTTATTTGCATGTTTTAGTTTATCTGTTTGTTCTGTGGTGTTTTCTCCCCATATATATTTTCTCTTCCTTTTTCCTCTTTTTCTTTTCTCTCTTGCCTTTTTTCTTTTTTAGATATCATTTTTGCTCCCTTTCCTCTCTCCTAATTATCTCTTCTCTGGTGGTCATTCTTCTTGGGGCTATTGGTGTCGTGAGGACATTCATGTTTTGTTCCCTTAGTGTTGTGTCTTGTCGAGTTGTATTTTGGGCTTTTTGGTCAACGTGGTAGAGAGCAAGCAACATAACCAGACACCCTGAGAGGAGACTTCTTCCATGAATGGGACAATAACACTCAAGACCCAACTACACCAAGAGTACACAAATATCCCAAGTAGGGAGCATCCCTAGATTACCCAGTCCAGAAAATTGGAGAGATTGCACCACTTGGTCCCACAAAATATCTACTATATAAGACAAACTCAAAAAATATGAGTGACATAGAAGTTTCATCTAATACATAGAAACAATCACAAAAGAACAGCAAATATGGGGAGACAAAGAAACAACCCCTTCAAAAGAAAAGGAGGAATCACCAGAAAAGGAAATAAATGAAATGGAGGCACACAATTTGTTATACAAAGAATTAAGAGCAATGGTTATAAGGACACTGAAGAAAATGAAAAACAAATTCAAAAACATGTGTAAGAATCAAGAGGAAATGAAGAAGAACCAATGAGAAATGAAGAATGACATAGCTGCAATTAAGAACACAATGGAAAGTATCAATAGTAGACTAAAAGAAGCTACGGACCCTATCAGTGAGCTAGAAGACAAGGTAGGAAAAAAGCCATCCAAACACAGCAGCAACTGAAAAGAAAACTTAAAAAGCAAGAGGAGAGCCTAAGGGAGCTTTGGGAGAACATGAAATGAAACAACATCCTCATAATACAGATGCCAGAGCAGAGGAAGCAGAGCAAAGAATAGAAAACCTGTTTAAAGAAACAATGACAGAAAACCTCCCTGATTTGGGGAAGAACAGAGTCAAACATGTCCAAGAAGCATACGGAGCTACAAACAAGATGAACCCAAAAACATAGACACCAAGAGACATAATTAAATTGGCAAATGTCAATGACAAAGTAAGAATCTTAAAGGCTGTCAGAGAGAGACAGAAAATTACCTACAAGGGATCTCTCATTAGACTATCAACTGATTTATCAACAGAAACACATCAGGCCAGAAGGGAATGGAATGAAATATACAAAGTGATACAAAGCAAGAAACTGAGTCCAAGAATACTATACCCAATAAGGCTATCATTCAAAATTGAAGGGGAAATCACGAGTTTCACAGACAATACAAGGCTAAGGGAGTTTATTACCACCAATGCAAGCCAGCAATGCAAGAAATGCTAAAGGGTCTGCTGTGAAAAGAGGAAATATGGAAGAAGGAACAGAGGCATAAAGAATGAAAATGGTGACAACAAAGTACTATCCTATATAATAAAGAGGGAATATGCAAATTGACCATCACTCCGGTCAATTTGCACCCACAGCTGAGGCTAAGTTCCCATAATGAGCCTTAAGGAGCAATCAGCAGGGACCTGAGGCTGCGTGCCCACCACCTCCTGCATGGGGCTTGACAGGGGACCTCAGGCTACACCCTCTTCCCTGGTGCCAGGCTGGGGGACCTCAGGCCATGCCCCCCACCCTGGCCCCAGGCCAGGGGACCTGAGGTTGTGCCCCCCACCCAGTGAGACTTGACGGGGACCCTCAAGGTGTGCCCTCCGCCCTGGTGCTGGGCCAGGGGACCTCAGGCCATGTCCCCACCCCAGCACCAGGCCAGGGGACCTCAGGCTGTGCCCCCTGCCCCAGCGCCAGGCTGGGGGATCACAGGCCACTCCCCCTGCCCAGCAGGGATTGATGGGGGACCTGCTTTGGCACCCAGGGGACCTGAGGCTGCACCCCCCCACCTGGCAGGGCTTGACAGGGTGGGACTGGCCAGGTCTGGATCTAACTCAATGAAGGGGGGTTGCCCAGGTTTAGGTCTTGAGCGATTTTGAGGTGCACGTGGGTGGTTGAAGACTTGACTCTGGGTTCCATGGTGCACCCCAGACTCTGACAGGAGGAAGATTTTCATATATTTTTTACTAATTTTCTTTAATCTCTGACACTTCTGTTATAAAGAAAGGGCAAATAGCAATATTAAAATATTTCCTCAAATTAATCCCCCTTTAATGTGCACGAATTTCGTGCACTGGGCCACTAGTCAATAATAACCTTAAATGTAAATGGATTAAATGCTTCAATCAAAAGACATAGGGTAGCTGAATGGACAATAAAACATGACCCATATATTTGCTGTCTACAAGAGACCTACCTCAGAATAAAGGCCACAGGCAAATTGATAGTGAAGAGATAGAAAAAAATTTTCAGGCAAATGGAAATGAGAAAAAAGTAGGGATTGCAATACTTATATATGATAAAATAGACCTCAAAAAGTAGGCCAGAAAAAAAGATAGCTAGGGCCACTTCATAATACTAAAGAGAGCATTGCAATAAGAAGATATAATTATGGTAAACATATATGCACCCAATACAGGAGCACCCAAATACATTAAAACACACACAACTTATTGAAGATATCAAGGGAGAGATCAACAGCAATACAATCATAGTAGGGGACTTTAATACCCGATTGACACCACTGGGTAAATCCTCTAAACAAAAAATCAGCAAAGAAACAGCAATCCTAAATGACTCACTAGATCTGATGGAACTAATTGATACCTTCAGAACATTTCACCCAAAGACACAGAATATAAATTCTGCTCACATGCCCATGGGACAGTTTCAAAGACAGACCACATATTGGAACACAGGCAAAGTTTCTTAAAATTCAAGGAGATAGAAATCATATCAAGCCAATTTTCAGATCACAATGGCATAAAATTAGAAATCAATAAAAAGCCCAGAGTAAGTAGAAGGAAGGAAATAATAAAGATTGCAGCGGAAATAAATGACATAGAGACCAAAAACAAAAACAAAACAAAAAAACAAATAATACAAAAGATCAATAAAAGCAAGAACTGGTTTGTTGAAAGGATAAACAAGATTGATGATCCTCTAGCCAGGCTCCCAAGAAGCAAAGAGAGAAGATCCAAATAAACAAAATCAGAAATGAAAGAGGTGATGTAATAATCCACCCACAGTGATACAAAAGATTATTAAAAAATACTATGAATATCTCTACTCCAACAAACTGGACAACCTAGATGTAATGAACATATTCCTATAAAAATACAAGCTTGCAAAACTCAATCAGGAATATTAAAAACACCTGAATAGGTTGACTACTACTGATGAATATGAAGCAGTAATCAAAAAGCTTCCAGCAAACAAAAGCCCTGGACTGGACGGCTTCACAGAGGAGTTTTACCAAACATTCAAATACGAACTAAATCCTATCCTTCTCTGACTATTCCAAAAAATTCAAGAGGAAAGAACACTTCCAAGCTCTTTCTGTGAAGCCAGCATTACCCTAACCCCAAAACCAGATAAAGACACCACAAAAAAAGAGACTTATAGACCAAGGGAACATAACAGTGAACCCAGAAATCGACCCCAGCCATCATGCTCAATTAATATTTGACAAAAGAGGCAAGAGCATACAATGGAGTCAAGACAGTCTCTTCAATTAATGGTGTTGGGAAAATTGCAGTGGTACATGCAAAAAAATGAAACTAGACCACCAACTTACAGCATACACAAAAATAAACTCAAAATGGATAAAGGACTTAAATGTAAGATGAGAAATAATAAAAATCTTAGAATTCTGACTCCATAGGCAGCAAAATATCAGACATATGTTGTAGCAATATCTTTACTGATAACAGCTCCTAGGACAATGGAAACTAAGGAACAAATAAACAAATAGGACTACATCAAAATGAAAAGCTTCTGCACAGGAAAAGAAACCATCAACAAAACAACAAGAAAGCCCACTGCGTGGGAGAATATATTTGCCAATGTTATCACCGATAAGGTTTTAATCTCCAAAATTTATAGGGAACTCATACAACTTAACAAAAGGAAGATAAACAATCCAATAAAAAAATGGGCAAATACCTAAATAGGCACTTTTGGAAAGAGGACATACAGAAAACCAAGAGACATATGAAAACACTAGAGATCTGGTGCATGAAATTGGTGCATGGGTAGGGTCCTTAGGCCTGGATGGTGATCAGAGCTGATTGGGGTTGTCTCACCCAGTCCTTATTGGGGCTGGGCCAGTCTGGATCTGCCAGCTGCTGGCTGGGAGCCTGCTGGCAATGCTGGCTGGGGTCTGCCAGATGGGGGGAGGAAGGAGGGGAAGAACCAACCTGGGGCCAGGAAACCTGAGAGGCTGGCTTGCCTTGGGAAGTTGGCTGGCCCAGGAGGTTGGCTGTGGGAGTGTACTGACCACCAGGGGGCAGTTCCTGCATTGAGCATCTACCCCCTGGTGGTCATTGCATGTCATAGCGACTGGTTGACTGGTTGTTCCAGTCATAACGGCTGCTTAGGCTTATATATATAGATATAGATACCCAAAGTCACTAATCACCCGAGAGATGCAAATCAAAACAATAATGAGGTACCATCTCACACCTGTCAGAATGGCTATCATTAACAAGTCAACAAATGACAAGTGCTGGTGTGGATGTGAACAAAAAGGAACCTGCATACACTGTTGGTGGGAATACAGACTGGCACAGCCACGGTGGAAAACAGTATAGTGTTTCCTCAAAAAACTAAAAATGCAACTCCCATTTGATGCAGTAATCCCACTTCTAGGATTATATCTCAAGAAAAAAGAAACACTAATCACAAAGGATATATGCACCCCTATGTCATAGCAGCACAATTTACAATAGGTAAAATTTGGAAACAGCCCAAGTGCCCATCAGCAGATGAGTGGATTAAAAAACTGTGGTACATCTACACAATGGAATACTACGCTATTGTAAAAAAGAATGAACTTTTACCATTTGTAATGGCATGCATGGACCCGGAGAGCATTATTCTAAGCAAAATAAGCCAGTCAGAGAAAGATAAATATCACATGATCTCAGTCATTTGTGGGATATAATGAACAACATAAAATGATGAACAAAAATAGAGCCACAGTTATACTAATACTAGGGGCCCGGTGCACAAAAAATTGTGCACTCGGGAGGTCCCTAAGCCCGGCCTGTGCCCCCTCGCAGTCTGGAATCCCTCTGGGGATGTCCACCTGCTGGCAGGCCTGGCCAGCCTGGGTGAGGGGCTGATGGCTGTTTGCAGGCTGGCCAAGCCCCCCAGTGGGATCCTTCACCCCATTGGGGTGTGGCCAGCCTGGGTGATGGTCTGAGGGGCGTTTTCAGGCTTTCAGGCTGCCCACAGTCCCTTCAGGTTTTGGGTTCCTACTGGGGTACCTGGCCAGCCTGGGTAAGGGGCTGATGGCTGTCTGCAGGCTGGCCAAGCCCCCCAGTGGGGTCCCTCATCCCATTGGGGTGTGGCCAGCCTGGGTGATGGGCTGAGGGCTGTTTTCTGGCTTTCAGGCTGCCCACAGCTCCCATTGACCCAACGTTCCAGCAAGGCTGGCTGGAAGCAGGTTTCTGGAATTTGTTTATCTTCTATAATTGATACACTGTTCCTTTAAGCCCAGCCTAGGCAGGTAACAAAGCTGCCTATCTGCTTCAACTCTGAGGCTTCTATAATTGAGACAATGTTGCCCTTAGTAGTCACAGCCAGGACTGCTGTTTGCTTCAGCTCCTGAGGCTTCTATACTTGAGACAATGTTGCAAATATGTTGTTGCCTGGAGCCAGGAGAAACCCAGTGGCTGGCAAACAGTTTTACTCCTGCTGCAATGGAAGCTGCCTGTTTACTCAGCTCTGTGACTGCCAGCCCCCATCTTGGCTGAGTTAATTTGCATATAGTCACTCTGATTGACTGGTGGGCGTGGCTTAGGCATCCCAAATAAATGGTCAATTTCAATATTACACTTTTATTAGATAAGATTGAACAGAGCATCCAACCTGAGGGGGAAGGCAGGGGAAGGGCCCAAAAGAGATCAACCAAAGGACTTGTATGCATGCCTATGAGAATAACTAATGGACACAGATAGTAGAGGGGTGAGGGCATGTGCTGGGGTGTGGGAGCGGCTGGGGAGAGGTTAATGGGGAAAAAGGAGACTTATGTAATACTTTAAACAATAAAGAACTTAAAAATAAAATAAAATAAAAAATAGCAGTATTGGAGCCTGTTATTGCCATACACTACTTAGTGAGAAGGCACAAAGTTGTTTATTGCATGATCTCCCCATTCCCAGATTTAAAAGGTCTCTAAATTAAGGAATCATTCCCACCGAGGACCCTCTTGAGTGGTGTGGTAACTTTTGCCTGGACACTGACATGTGGGGTCAGCAGCAGGATCCTCTGAGAGCTTCCTGACCAAGTGCAATCCTGGACTCACCAAGATGTCCTCTGTCAGTGTGTCTGCGCCTGTGTTTTAAGAAATTTCCCAGAAGATTTTAAGGTTTGGGAGCTTTTGTTTAAGGAACTTTGGAAGTTCAGACTCATCATAGGATAAAAATAACAAATTTTTCAGAGAAAAGGAAAGGAAGACAAGGAGAAGGCCTCCGTGACTTTCTCCTGCTTCTCTCATGAGGACTACCTCTGTGCTGGCCATTGTGATGCTCCAGACATTATATCACTTAGTCCTAACAGTCCTTAAATAGATATTAGTTAGGAAAACTGAGGCACAGAGGCTTAAGGTTCACAGCTGTGCACCAGAAGGAGGCAGAGATCTTGACTTATTCTCCTCATCTCATCCCCGTTTCCTCCTGGGCTATAATACAGCAGCCCAGCCCTTGCAGCCAAGTCTTATTCACTATCCATAGCCACTTACATGACTGACAGTAGGAAGGCAGGAAGCTAGAACACCCCACATCCCAATCCTCTGCCATTCACCACACCGAGCTCCAAACCAAACTTAGGTTTAGCACAGAATCTGCCAGCCTCCATTATTGTGTGAGCTGGCATTCTTACCCTATGCTGTCCTTCCTGGACCTCCAGACAAGAGGAGAGGAGAAAAGGGCAGAGTAGTAGTGTCCACCACTTTCCACTGTTGTCAAGGAGGCGGGTGAGGTGAGGGGTGGGAATGTCCAGTGTGTGGGACTTGCCAATTTCCACAGTGTAAACACTTTCATCACAACTGATTTCAAACTACTCATGAAAATTCCTGAACATGTGACCACTGAGAAGTGCATGTCAGCAATTAAAAATGTGCCTGGTACACATGGGTTGATGTTTTTGTATCCTGCTGGTCTCCCTTGCTCACTGGTGCCTCTTGTTCCCACAAGTCACACACCCTTGTGTTGTAGTCTTAGTTCACTCATCCAGATGGTTTGATGCCTCTGTGCACACATTCTGCCAGCATGATGACTAGCACATAGTAGGTGTTGCCTGAGGGAATGGACCTGACTAATTGGCTGTACTTTAGCTGTGCCAACAACTAGAGCTACATACTTCAGTAAAGCACAGGAATCTCATGTGCCTGTCATAATTGGAGGTCAGCATCTGGAGTCACAATTTTATTGGATCCTGTTCTTGGGGGCTGGTGGAAGAAACATTTCCTGCAGGATAGAGCAGTGACTGAAACTTGGAGCTGTAGGTGATGCAGGTGGATGATTATCCCCCAAACCTGGCAATCAGATCCAGTGTGTGGCCTGGAGCAGAGACATTGAGCTTTGGGACAGCTAGAGCAAGATGAGGCAGAGGGGACAGGATGACAAACAGAGCCAGGTGCTGGAGGAGCAGAAGCAGCTGCACAGCTGAGAACAATATTTATATGTGATGTATATGGGAAGCACTGGGAGTATGTGCTGAAATTTTTAAGCCATTTCTCCCTTCCCCTCACAACCCTGCCCAGAATCTCCTTAGAGCAGAAAAATAGTGACGTGGATGTTGTCAGCTTAAATATTATCTAGTCATCTTTAAAAGTCCAGTGCTCAGCATAATGCTCACTCCATATCTAGCTGGTCTCCAGGAGCTCATCCAAATTTCTCCAGAATTCAGCCCCTTATGTCCACATTGTGGCCTCTCAATCCAGGGCTTCATGATGCTCCTCAGGACGAGGCCTATACCTCCTGTCCAGAAATTCTCCTCTGTTCTTGAGCAGCTGTGGCTTGCCCTTAATCACTATGGAATTTTCTAATAATAAAAATGTGATCATTGTCTTGTTTCCACCACCTTCAGGATCAAACCCACACTTCTTGGGAGGCATCTGAGCCCTGCGCCTCTCTGACCCTGGGTCTCTTTTAGGTTGGTCCCCACCTCCGTGCCCACTCATTCTGAGCTTCAGCCCTGCTGCCTGCCATGGGTTGGACACTGTGCTGCTTGACCTCCTCAGGGGCTGCCCCAGCCTGTATGTGATTCCTCTCACCACAATTCCAGCTCTATCTCCTTTCCCACATCCATTCCTCCCCCTTTTATGGTTCCTCTGTGCTCTGAGACTTCCTCTCAGGTCCACTCTAGCACACTTTGGAGTGATGATTACAGCTTTTTGTTCACTCTTATATCCACGACTCAACAACACTGATGCCTAACTTGCAACAGGCACACACAAAAATATGCTTTTAAAGTGGATTTACTCAAATGCATGATTCATCTTTTTGCATGTTTGCCTGAATCATGGCAAATTGGAACCCAGTCGCAATAGCTCTCTCCAGGATCACTCAGTGGGGGAGGCAAGTAGGGAGATGCAGGGAATGGGTGGAGTAGGTGTGCTGACATCACAAGGATGCTCATAGCACCTGTGCCCCCTTTCCTATCTCTAGAACCCAATATAATAATTGACTGCATATGTGAGCATATATAGCATTCTGGGATAAGCTCTAAAGGCAGAGAGCACACACACCTGGTTTGCTTTGCCTGCAGCCCATAGACAGAAGAGAGCTTGATAAACACCCGATGACCCCAGAGGCTGACGTGTGTCTGGTTTACCTCTGGCATTGAGCCTACATCTCTGGTGGTAAGAGTGTCAGCAGCTATGGCCGGCCTCATTGCAAATATGGGGCACTAATTTGAGCAAATATCCACCAGGGCAATAAATATCTGTGGTGTTGTGTAATGGGCTTTAATCTTGCCCACAACATAAAGTGGGACATTGAAATGTGGGCAGGGAACAGCTGAGGTGATGCCTATGCCTGGGAAAGATGTGATTTCAACCCTGTCATGTTGTTTTGATACCAGAGGCCACAGCACCATTACGTGGGTGGGGGTGTTAAAAGGACTCAACACAAGCTTTTTGGGAGACCTTGGCCCTTCATCTGATGAGTCTGTTTTGATCTTTATGATAGATGGTTCACTGAGTCAACATAAGAACTACACTCCAGTAGTCTCTGTGAGAGGGGCTATACAGCTTTTATTATACCAGGTATATAAATTTCACAGACATCTGACCCATGTGATTTTATTTTTAAAAATTTATTAATTTCATTCTTTTTATTTTATATATATTTTTTGTATTATATTTTATTGATTTCAGAGAGGAAGGAAGAGAGAGAGGGATATATGATGTGAGAGAATCATTAATTATCTGCCTCCTGCATACCTCCCCCACTGGGGATAAAACCCACATCCCAGGCATGTGCCCTTGACCAGAATCGAACCCAGGACCTTTCAGTATGTAGGCCAACACTCTATTCAGTGAGCAAAACTGGCTAGGGCTATTTTATTATTTAAAAATATTTTTATTGATATCAGAGAGGAAGGAAGAAGGAGAGAGAGATAGAAACATTGATGTGAGAAACATTGATCAGTTGCCTTCCATATGTGCCCAGACTGGGGGTAGAACCCAAAACCTGGCTCTGTGCCCTGATTGGGAATTGAACCCATAATCTTTCAGTGCTCCAACTAACCGAGCCATACCAGTCAGGGTGACCCATGTGATTTTAAATAAGAAAACATACAAATCCCAAACCTTTGCAACTTGATGTATCTTGATTATAACTGGCAATTTTCTGTTTTAATCCACCATCTTCCTTTTAATCTAGCAATGTGGTCATTCTATTGAATGGGGAGGACTCCTTGAGTCTCTCTCTCTCTCTCTCTCTCTCTCTCTCTCTCTCTCTCTCTCTCAGCAACATTGCTATTTTATTTTAATACTGGAGGCCCAGTGCATGAAAATTGTGCATGGGGTGGGGGATCCCCTCAGCCCGGCCTGCACCATCTCCAATCCGGGATCCCTCTAACAATCTGGAACCACTGGCTCCTAACCACTCACCACCTGCCTGCCTGATGGCCCTAACTGATCTCCCCTGCTTGGCTTGATCCCCCTTGTCTGCTCTCCCCTCCTGGCCTGATCCCCCTAACTGCCTATCTGCTCTCTCCTTGCGGCCTGATTGCCTTAACTGTGCTCCCCTCCTGGTCTGACACCCCCTAACTGCCTAACTGCTCTCCCCTGCAGGCCTGATTGCCCTAACTGTGCTGCCCTCCTGGCTGATCTCCCTAACTGCCTATCTGCTCTCCCTTCCTTTCTGAGCCCTTTGGACCCCCGGTGTAGGCGTGCTGAGAGCTCTCCTCTGTGGCCTTGCCCCTGTCCTGATTGTGATGGCATCTCAGCCAATTTGCATATTCCTCTATTACTAGTTTAGATGTGTGAATAAATCAGATTACATTTCATGAGAGCATTAAATAAAACTTTTCAATAAATAACCATTTTAAGTAGGTAATGGAGAGTAAACTGAATATATGTCTCAACACCTAGCCATTCCTCTCTAGTCCACATGGAGACATAATTGTGCTTTAGTTGATGAAGACATCATCTCCAAACCATACTTCAAAGCTGCAAGATTGTTTTGACTTGATTTAATGATGTTAAAGGAAAGTTTTGGCTTGTACATTTATTAGGTTTTAAGTTACATGGTCATATGGAGGAATGGTGCCAAGTGCTAGAGATCCAAGAGACAAGTTTATATAAGTGTGACAATAGCAACCAAGGTAGTGATGGCCATAGAAAAAGAAACTCATGTGGATTAAATGCTGATGATGTGATAAGAACTTTCCATGTATTAGCTCATTTAAGCTACCAGGCAGTTATTGCTATTATGCCCATTGCATGAGGAAATGGAGGCTTATGCACATTGTATAAGATCACTTAGTGAACGGTGATTTGACTCCCGAGTCTGCAAAAATGTTCACTCTCTAAAATGTTGTCATGCACATGGACAAGGGGTCCATTTTAATCTGTGCAACAGGCAGAGCTACAGACTAAGATCCACAGTGCAGGTAACTCTCACTATGACTAAGACATCTGTCTCTGGCTTTAGTCTCAAGGTAAAAATAAGATGTTATTTTTGTGTGAATTCTTTATGTCCCTGACTCTGGAAAATTGAACTGTGCACATTGCTGGAGAGCTGGGTAGGTTGATGTCCAAGGTGGAGACTTGGGTTTTGTAAATGTTCCCCAGGGAGAGTTCTAAGTTGTTTACCTCTGTCCATAACTGCTCCTCCCCAAGGTCACACCAGGTAAGCAGAGCCCCAGCCTGTCAGGTGCTGTGTAGCTGTTGGGGTTTTGTACCTTAATGGGCCATTAATAGGATCTGCCATCAACATTCCGGAGAGTGAACTAAATCATGTCACACCCACTCGTCACCTTAGCATCAAAACTAAAGAATGTCTTTTAAGTTCATTTCATGGAACAAAAGATGTTCATTTGTCACTGTAAATGATAAATAAAAAGAAAAAATGCATGCTACTAGTTTTAAGAGCGGGTGTAAAAGGAAAATATATTGACATAGTGTTATAGATAAGGCCCTGCTATCTGCACACCTGTCTGGGCTCAGAGGTGAGCATTCAGGTTCACACTTTGTCTTAACTTTATTACCTTCTTTATCTTTAACTAGGAGCCTGGTGCACAAAAATTTGTGCACTCGAGAGGTCCCTCAGCCTGGCCTGTGCCCTTTTGCAGTCTGGGACCCCTCTGGGGATCGCCACCTGCTGGCATGCCTGGTCAGCCTAGGTGAGGGGCTGATGGCTGTTTGTAGGCTGGCCAAGCCCCCCAATGGGGTCCCTCACCTCATTGGGGTATGGCCAGCCTGGGTGACGGACTGAGGGCTGTTTTCAGGCTTTTAGGCTTCCCACAGCTGCCATTGACCCAACGTCCCAGCAAGGCTGGCTGGAAGCAGGTTTCTGGGGTTTATTTATCTTCTATAATTGATATACTGTTCCTTTAAGCCAAGGTCTAGGCCGATAACGAAGCCTTCTGTTGGCTTCAGCTCTGTGGCTTCTATAATTAAGACAATGTTGCAAATATGTTGTTGCCTGGAGCAAAGAGAAGCCCAGGCAGCTGGCAAACAGTTTTACTTCTGCTGCAACGGAAGCTGCCTGTTTACTCAGCTCCGTGACTGCCAGCCTCCATCTTGGCTGGGTTAATTTGCATACAGTTGCTCTGATTGGCTGGAGGGCATGGCTTAGGCATCCCAAAGAAACGGTCAATTTCAATATTACGGTTTTATTAGATTAGTTACTTCCATGTTGACCCAATGGGGGCTGCTGTTTTGAACCAAATATTTTGACAGAGCTCCAATATGATAGTATTAGGAATTGTGTTTAATGAGTAATTATGTTTAATTGAGGTAATTATGTAATTATGTTTAATGAGTCTATGAGGATAAATTCCTCATGATGGGATTAGTGCCCTTATAAAGAAGAGAAAGAGAGAGAGCAGAGCTTCCTCTCTCCACCATGTGACTATCTGCAATCTGGAAGAGGGCTCTCACCAGAACTCAGCCCTGTGAGCACTCTGATCTTGGCCTTCTCATCCTCCAGAATCTTGAGAAGTAGTAGTGCTGTTTAAACCACCATGCCTGTGGTATTTGTTATAGAAGGCTGAGCTGAATATGACATCATGGTTTATCGAAGGTCAGGGATAATGTTTTACCCTAACACCTGACACATTTTCTGACATACAAAAGATGTTTTTAAGTTGATGGCAGTGAAACAGATGTTCTTAGCTCTACAGCTCAGTCTCTTCTCTTGGTGCCTGGGAAGCCTCAGAGGCCAGCTTCTATTTCTCTGCTCCTGTGCCCCTTCCACCTTCAGAACCAGCAGTGGCCCATAGAGACTTTCTCAGATAACATTACTCTGATTCTGACTCTTATGCATTCCTCATCCACTTAAAAAATTGTGGTTAAGAAACACATAGTAAAACATGTACCATCTTAACCATTTTAAAGTCTACAATTTAGTACTGTTATATTCATGTTGTTATAAAACAGATTTCCAGAATTTTTTCATTTTATAAAACTGAAACTTTATATTTGTTAAACAAAACACTATTTTTTTCCAGCCCATGAAAACCAATATTCTACTTTTCTGTTTCTATGAATTTGACTATTTTAATGTCTCATATAAATGGGATTACAGAGTTTAGGTTTTTGTGTCTGGCTTATTTCACGTAGAATAATATCCTTCACAGGTTCATTCATGTTGTAACATGTAACAATATTTCCTTATTTTTAAGGTGGAATAACACTCCATTAAATGTATATACTGAATTTTGTTTATCTACTCATCTGTCAAACATTTGCTTCCACTCTATGACTGTTGTGAATAATGTTATGAACATGGATTGGAAAATATCTCTTTGAGCCTTGCTTTCAATTCTTTTGGATAAATACCTAGAAGTGGTATTGCTGGGTCATATGGTAGTTCTATTCTTAATTTTTTAAGGAACTTCCCCAGTGGTTGCATCATTTTACAATGCATAGTTCAAAAGGGTTTCAATTTCTTTACATTTATTTGAGACTTCTTTTTTTTCTTAGTGAGTCGAGGAAAAGGTTTGTCGATTTTATTTATCTTTTCATAAAAGCAGCTCTTAGTTTTTTTGTTTTGTTTTGTTTTAATATATTTTATTGATTTTTTACAGAGAGGAAGGGAGAGGGATAGAGAGTTAGAAACATCGATGAGAGAGAAACATCGATCAGCCGCCTCCTGCACACCCCCCAACTGGGGATGTGCCCACAACCAAGGTACATGCCCTTGACTAGAATTGAACCCGGGACCTTGTAGTCCATAGACCTACGCTCTTTCCACTGAACCAAACCAGTCAGAGCACAGCTCTTAGTTTAATTGATTAAATTGTCTTTTTAGTCTCTATTTCATTTATATCTGCTCTAATCTTTGTTATTTCCTTGCTCTTAGTAACTTTGGGCTTTGTTTGTTCTTGTTTTTCTAGTTCATTGAAGTATAAAGTTAAGTTATTTGAGATCTTTCTTGTTTCTTAAAGGTAGCTATTTATCACTATGAACTTCCCTCTGTGAACTGCTTTTGCTGCACTCATAGGTTTGGCATGTTGTACTTTCATTTTCATTCATCTCAAGATATTTAAATTTTTTTCCTTTGATTTCTTCTTTGACTCATTGGTTGATGCAGGAGCATGTTGTTGAATCAACATATTTGTGAAATTCCCACTTTCTTTTTGTTATTGACTTCTAGTTTCATACCATTGTGATAAAAATAGACATTTGACATGATTTCAATCTTAAATTTATTGAGTTTTGTTTTATGATATAACAAGATATTTCCTGGAGAATATTCCATGTAAGCTTGATTTGAATGTGTATTCTGTTGCTCTTTGATGGAATGTTCTATACATGCCAACTAAGTCCATCTGGTATAACATGTAACTTAAGTCCAATGTATTCTTACTTATTTTCTGGCTAGATGATCTATCTAGTGATTAAAGTGGGATATCAAAGTTCCTTAATATTATTATATTGCCTGCCTATTTCTTCCTTAGGTCTGTTAATACTTGCTTTGTATATAAGGTGTTCCTGTGTTGGGTGCATAAATATTTACAAGTGTTCAACTCTCTTGTTAAATTGACTTTTTATTTTTATTTTTGTGTGATGTCCTTCTTTATCTTTTGTTAAAATCTTTGTCTTAAAGTCTATTTTGTGATATAAGTATAGCTACTTTCACTTTCTTTTGGTTTTCATTTGCATGGACATGATTTCCTATTCTTTCTTTTAGTTTCTGTGTGTCCCTACATCTGAAGTGAGTTTCTTGTAGGCAGCATACAGTTGTGTCTCCTGGGTACACAATTGACACTACATTTGCAGCTTCCCTTGGACCTAGCAATAAACTCTATTTCTGAAAATAGACAATTTCAAGTTTGCTTTGGGTGCTACTAAAACACACAAATCCCTGTGAGATAGATATTGACTAATTTTTTTTAGTTGACCTCCAGATGAGGTATATACCATGGATGAGGTATCTATCTCCCTCATAGAGAGATACCTAAATGCTCTTGTTCCCTGGGACAGTCAGAGCCAGGGATTAGTACCTCTGTAGACTTTATCCCTCTGAGAAGTAGAGCTGCCATTGATCTTACCTTGATATCCCTTACAGTGCTGGATTTGCCTCTCACTTCTCTGCTTGAAATGTCTTCACACAGGCCTATAATTTTACCATTGAGTATTCATTTGTTCATGTTTTGAAAGCTTATTGTGACCTCACACATTATGTTAGTCACCTTAAGTCAGGGTAGAAAACATCTGGGGCCCCTGGTTCGTTTAAAAGCAGCTGCATGGTCACTGTGTTTGGGAGGTAGTGAAATATGACAGAGAAAGCATGAATATGAGTTGAGAGAGCTGGATTCTACTTCTTGGTCTATTGTTAATATATTGTGTGATGCTTGGAAGTAATTTAACTTTTCTGAGCCTCTTTTCTCATTCAAAGTGAAAATTGATGATGAGAAATATTGACATCTTTTATTTGTTGGATGCTGACTCTGTGCCAGACTCTATAGTAAGCATTTTTTATGCACTTCTTTTGATCTTCACAGAAACTCTTTTTGAAGATTAGTTGCATTTATCCCCATTTTATGACTAAAGAAATTGAAGCTCAGAGAATTAAGCATTATGCTTAGCTAATAAGTGACAGAGTTGGGATCAAAACTCAGATTTATCCATTAAGTTATATTACTAGGTCATCTCTAAGTTTCTTTCCATTTGTAATATTCTATGAATATACCAGATTTTAGAAGACCTGCTGAAATCTCTGAGCTCTTGCAGTTAATAGTATTTGAGCTTCACAGTTACATAAATATAATAACTAAACAAAAAACATACTATATAAAGGGGGCTTAAATATGTTAGGCAACTTAGATACCTCATTTAAAAATACTAGTCTACATTCCTTCTAGAATTTCAGTTAGATACTTGATATTTTAATGTTATCCTTCATGTACTTTAATCTCCTTTTCTCTTCCTATCTTGCATTCTGTGTAATATCTTCAGATCCATCTTCTGTTTACTAATTCTTCCTTCAGCTTTGTCCAATAGTCTGTTAAATTCATCTGCCAAGATATTTTAATTTTATCAATTATATTTTTATTGCTGTGAATTTTATTTATTTCTAAGTCTGACTATTCCTTTTAAAAAATAGCATCTTATTTGTTTCTCACATCTGGATTATTTAAAAAAAATTTTTTTTAGTCTTTATACAATAATTCTAAAGATTTGAATCCTGCTGTTTGTTTTGTCTGCTGATTCTTACTGATGGTGGTTTCTTTCTACATGTGTTGTGTGTGCACTGGAGTTTGAGAGTCAGGTTCCTCCAGAGATGTTCTGCATTCGTTTTCTAGGTGATCTAAGATTTCATGATCATCCCAAACTTCTGAGAGATCTGGCCTGGGGAACTTTTAAAAAACCCCAGTTAGAGATAGAAAGGCATTCTCTTTCTCTGCCTGTGCTGGAGGTGAATTGTTTCCTAATTCATTGTTTCCTGATTTCCTTTGAAAGTTGTATTTTTATATGGGAGTCTCAGTTTCACCTCCTGGCTCCTGTGAGTGGCTGAAACTGCTCCTCCCTCTCCTCCCCTTTGTTGTCACAGTAAGGGCTCATACAAATCTCATTCTGATTTTTGATTGTCTCTTCACTTCTGGACTTTGGAGAGTTCCCTTTTTTGAAAACCCATTAAGAATTTAAAAGGAGCCCTGACATGTTTGGCTCAGTGGTTAGAGCATCGGCCTGCAGACTGAACGGTCCCGGGTTCGATTCCGGTCGAGGGCATGTACCTTGGTTGCGGGCACATCCCCAGTGGGGGGTGTGCAGGGGGCAGCCAATTGATGTTTCTCTCTCATCAATGTTTCTGGCTCTCTATCTCTCTCCCTTCCTCTCTGTAAAAAATCAATAAAATATATTAAAAAAAAAGAATTTAAAAGGAATCTCAATTTTATTTAGTATTCTAAATTGTACTATAGTGAGAAAGTTTCTAGGTTATGAAATCCTTTATATTGTTGGAATTAGAAGTTCTCTATGTATTAAATATAATTATCATAATTCTTAAGGAAAGCATGGTTATCTCCAGTTTGCAAATAATAAAGTGCTTCAGAGAGGTTTCATAACTTGCAAATTGGTAAATTGGTCCAGATCTGTTTTATCAACCAGTGCTCGTTCTAATACACACAGGTCAAGAATTGGGGTAAGGAGCAAGCCGTGAGTGGATAGAAAGTGGCCAAGAAGAATTGTCTATGGCTTACTCTCCCTACTTCACAGATCTTTTAGGACCAGATAGGAAGCCCTAGCCTTTTTGCTGAATTGGGGCAGCAAAAATCAGGTGATGACAATATACTTGGGAAGAAAGAGCAGTTGGATCACAGAGGCAGAAAGCAATGGTTATTCATAAGCTGTTATTAGGTAATTCCCCTGTCCCTTGAGAAAGAAGACACAGGTACAAATAGCAGTGTCCCAAGGAATACCACACCACAGAGAAGTCTGACAGAAGGTGACCTCAGAAGATGTTTTGCCAAGGGCAAAGATGCAAGGTCAGTGCTATTTGCAAGGTAGTGCACACGTCTCCTGTGAGCATGGTTTTTTTCATCCAGACAGAGGCTCGCTCCCACAAGACCCTTCAGATCAATCCATAGCTCAGGTTAGGAAATTTAAAACCAGGGGCATTGAAAATGAATCCCTTGTCTCTATTTTCAGTATCTTCTTCTCTTCGTCCTTATATTTCAGTTTCCTAAGGGCCTAAGTCCCGATTAAGCCATTAATTGGTAAAGATATTAGGTTTAGACCGCATTAAGTGATTCTGGACTTCCAGGCAGGTATGGCAGAGTGAACATCCATACTTGACTCCCCTCCTTCCTGTAACACCACTATGTGGACAATAAGATGTTGAAGTTAAAAAAGCATAAACCACCAGGTCAAAAGAAAAGGAGAGGAGGTTGTGTCAGTACATATGTTTATATTTGAATGTATTGTGAGGAGGTTTAGAGAACTAGAGGAGATTTGAAATTGAATTAATAAGAACAGATAAATAAAGGAAAAAAGTATGAACTCCATGGAAAGTGAATTATTATGTCAGCCAAGGAAAACAGCTACTGAATAACATGAATAATCTGTGAATAGCATTTACATAGATATCATAGTAATCCTTAAGCAGTGGTCAAACATAAATGATAATATAACTTAATTGGAAAGATGGTGAAAAGAAAATGTATGCTTTTGTATGCTGTTGTCTGAGATTCAACAGATAATTCCTAAAATGGAAAACTTCAGAAGAAGCAATATGTGTAGATTATTTAAGGACATGGACACAAATATAAAAATAATTAGTGAAAAGATTTGAAAGTGGCTGCCTTGAGGAGCGAAAAGTGGAGCAGGAGCTGTTACTGGTGTTTTTCTTGACAAGTCTTGACACTGGTCTGAGCACATGTGTAATTTTAATAAAAATCAAATGAAACAAAAAATAATTTTATAATATAAAGTATTTTATTTTTAAAATAAAATTTAAAAATTAAGTAACTCTGAGCCTAATCAGAAATTGGAGTCTCTAGTGGAAATCCTGGTTGGAAGTCTCAAGGAAAAGTGGACACAGAGCATTAGTTCCATCTTGTCCAGCCCCAGCCTGTCCTGCTGGACCCACTGCATAATTTCACATGAAGACTTCGGACTACCTATGTCCTGAGATTGGTTTTTGGACAGACCTGCCTCTGGTACCTTACCTGAACTGTTCAGTTTTCCCTACCCTACCCATTGCTTTTGAAATCCTCAGGTTCTAGGCCTGCTGTTTCATCTCTTGATTCTAGCCTTTTCTTGCTTTTAAGCAAGCAGGTCCTATTTTTGCACTTAACTGCTTCCCTTTTAACTGACTGCACCCTGAACATCTCTACCGGAGGTGGCACAGAGCTGCCAGGGGTCCAGTTTTGCCTGAAGAGGTTTTGCTGGGCAGCAGAAAGTTTTTTTCTCTCTCATTTTTATTATTGAGAATATTACAGATGTCTCCCTTTCCCCTCCTCCCCACATTACAATACCCTCCCTCCCCCCTGTTACTCCCCTCAGGCCTGTCCCGCCCCAGGCCTTCAGCACCCTATTGTCTGTGTCCATAAGCAATGCATATATACATATGTTTTTTGGTTAACCTCTTCCTGTCACCCTCACTTCCCTCTGAGATTCATCAGTCTGTTTCATGTTTCCATGCCTCTGGTTCTATTTTATTCATCAGCTTATTTTGTATATTAAATTCCTTATTCATTTCTTTTTAGATTCAATTATTTATAGCTATTTATTGCCATTTTATTGGTCACATATATTCATTTATTTTTATTGTTGAAATAAGTACCTATCAATAATAATCTTAAATGTGACTTAAATGTTCTAACCAAAAGACATAGCATAGCTGAGTGAATAAGAAAACATGATCCATATATATGTTTTCTATAAGAAGCCCACCTTAGAACAAAAGATGCACACAGAATGATGGTGAAGAAAAAAATTTTTCCAGGCAAATAGAAATGGAAATGAAAAAAAAAAAAAAGTGCTGAGATAGCAATACTCATATCTGCCAGAATAGACTTCAAAGTGAAGGCCATAACAAGAGACTTCATTATACTAAAGGGGATATAACTCTGATAAACATATATGCACCCAAGACAGATGCATCCAAATATATATATATATATATTTATATATACTTCTGAAGGATTTTAATGGAGAGACAGACAGATGGACAGCAATACAGTCATAGTAGGGGACTTTAATACCCCGCTAACACTACTGGACAAATCCTCTAAACAAAAAATCAGCAAACAAACATCAATCTTAAATGACACATTAGATCAAATAGAATTAATTGACATTTATAGAACATTTTACCCCAAAGCTACAGGATATACATTTTTTTAAGTGCACATGGGATATTTTCAAAGATAGACCACATGTTAGGACACAAACTAAGTCTCTACAAGTTCAAGAAGAATGAAATCTTCTCATATCACAATAGCATGAAATTTGAAATCAACTACAATAAAAACATGAAAAAAACATTCAAACATCTGGAGGGTACGTAGCATGTTATTAAATAATGAATGGTTTAAAGAACAGATTAAGAAAGAAATGAAAAAATTCCTGGAAACAAATGAAAATGAACATACAACAAGCCCAAATCTATTGGACACATTGAAAGCATCCTGAGAGGGAAGTTCATAGCATTACAGGCCTACCTCAAAAAACAAGAAGAATGTCTAATAAACTATCTAACCATACAGCTTAAAGAATTAGAAAGAGAACAAGAAAAGCCCAGAATAAGTAGAAGAAAGGAAATAATAAAGATCAGAGTGGAAATAAATGACATAGAGGCTAAATAAACAATACATAAGATCAATAAAACCATGAGCTGGTTCTTTGAAAATGAAGATTTTTAAAACCTTGAACCTGAATAATTCAGGTTAGGCATGTGTTCCCCAATTGCCCCATAAGTGCTCTCTCTGTTTTCTCACTTATCATGCTGAGTTCACAGTTTCCTATCCTTTCTGGATTCCAAAGACCTTTGTGCAGTTGATCTCCATTCTAGATTCTTGCACATTCTGTAGATGCTGGTTTTGGTCATTTCTGTCTTCCTGGTGCCAGCTCCCCATCCTGTTTATTGCACTGTTGAGGATTAGAGCTCAGAATCAAATACATATGATCTCTCAATTTTCTGGTGTTTTTTTTCATGGCCTGTCAAAAATATATGTACCAATTCTCAAAAATCTGAACATTAATGAGTATTTTCATTAGGTAACTAATAGAAAAGGTGAGAGCTAGACTTCCTGTCACTAAGAGCTCATCCTTAGTGGTGTGGTATGACTGATGCGCTCCAACCTTCTCCCCTGTACAGTCTAATCTAGCTGAAGTCTCTTCTCAATTAGAGCTCCAAGGCATTTAGTACAACCTTTACTTAACCATTACATTAACTTCAAAGGCACATGTGCCTACCTACATGTTTTGTGTACTCTGCCAGAAATCTCACCTTCTTGAGTCCCAGTGGAAGGTTCTTCTCAATAGTGAAGACCTATTCTCTCAGGTACTTCCCCACATACCATCTTAATAGTATTATTCTCTGGTTGACTCTGAAATACCAGCATGTTTTGTTTCTCTAGTAATATGGTCAAGCCCTCCAGGACAGACTTTTCTTTGAGTTCTTTCTTCTTCATAGAATACAGCCCTGTTTTAGGCTCCTATTGGGCTCTGGAGAAAATGGATACTTTATAGTAGACTTCCATCTTTACTAAAAACAGTAAAATAAAGATGTCAATAACTTTTAGCATAATGAATTTCTGAACATGACATTTGTTTAAAGTTTCGATGCTCATCACCAGTTAGCATTTAATGCCATTGTAAAAAAAATATTGGAATCTATCTCTTGTAGGCCAGAAACACGGAGAGGAGCTCATTGACTCTTAACTCGAGCTGGTGAAAAAAATAAAGCAGTAGAAATAATAGCTCAGATTTGGAACCCAGACTGGGAAGCTCTAACATGATGTATTATTTTCCCTCTTTGGAATGATTTTGAACTTAACCATTCTCATGAATAAAATGACTTTTGTCTTTATGACTTACAGTATAAACATAAATCACCCTATCAGTTTAAAGGACCTTATGACTATTGTGTTTGTAGGCAAATATTCTATTATATTTACTCACAGCCACTGAAAAAAGGCAGTACTTATTTAACAATTGCTAATTGTTTCTTTATGCTGCTATTTACCTTGATTCTATGTTCCTATCCAGTTGTTAATTTCCTTAAAGGTGGGAGATACTGTATAACCAATGGTGTGCCTTAGGTTTTTCTTTCCCTTTTCTTTTTATTTAGCACTAAGTCCCCTTTACCACCTTTAAAAATGATAACATTTTAAATATTCACAGGTCCTATGAGGGAATGTCCTGTAATGTCTCCATTTTACAGATAAGGAAACTGAGGCACAGAGATATTAAGTAATTTGCACAGGGTTACATAGTGAGTGATATAGCCCAGAATTCTGACCCAGGAGATCTGGCTCCAGAAACTGTGCTCTTAACCAATATGCTACCTTGCAACTCTAAATTCTTTGCTGGTGTTGATTTAAATTGAATAGAACTTTAACATTATGGGGGAGAAGGAGGGAGAAAATGTCCTCCTCCCCATTCATATCAGGATGGAATGTATGTATAGAATTGTACAATATTTAACTAGGACACTTAAGATTTTAGCCGACAGTACACATGCATTTGATTTCCAACTTTTTGCAAAATGCAAACAAGCTTTGTTTTTATTTGTCTCAGGGTTATGTCCTGGCATGGTCTCCCAGATGGCCAGATGAGAACTTAAAAGTTACAGGAGTAATAGTTTCATTGAAGGGTTATAAAGTTAATAGAGTCATTCTTCAGTGCCTTCTATCTTCCTTTCTATCTCTCTCTAGTTGAGTGGGGATAAAAAATTGGACTAATATGAGAAACATAGGAGTTTGTGAAGAGTCATATGAGGCAATGGCTACATCCTGCCCTGAATGGGGTTACACAGACTGTGTAATAGAGAGAGGGTTTAAAAAGGAAAAGAACTAAAAAGAAATGCTAAGTTGAGTTTGTTAGTGGAGGATAGAATTAACTTTAAAGGTATTTTGGAAGATCTATGCTTTTTTTTTTGTCTTTTAGCACCTAAGAAACAGAATGACAGTATTATAACTCAAATAAAATAACTCTGATATATTTTTTTTAGGAAAACAGACCCTGGGAGTACACATAAATTTGCTTGCATATGTCTGAATATTTGGTTGTAGAGATAGTAAATGTAATAAAATACTAAACAGAAGGGGACATTATTTGAAATAACTAATTTTTAACATGTTTAATTGTGCAGATTATATTCTTGAAAATATTTTTTAAAAAGCACTCCTATTTTCTAACTTCAGATAATCCTCTGTATTACAGTCATATAAGCAATTGTTTATTCTTTTGTTGGTGAAGGGATTAGAACTAGCAGACAGCTTTAGAGGGGAACTAATCAACTCTCTGAAATGTCTGAATGTATTTTAGTTTGGACTTTTTAATGTGGAACTAGAGCTAAAGAGTCAGATTCTAATTACTGGAATAGGACGTGACCCCAGCTTCTGACTCACGTATTTGCGCCAAAGTGGAAAGGGCCAGGAGCAGGGACATCTTCATTTAGATCTCATAGAAGAGTTCTTAAAATTAACCTGGAGCTCCCTTCTGGTTGGGCACCAGGGAGATGCCACTGACATGAGTCACAGAGGCTTAGTCCCCACATTGTATGAATCTGTAGAGGATTTCAAAGCTGTTCTACATGTTACTGATTCTAGGTGAGCTGGAATTTAGTAATATGGCCAGATGTCAAAGACCTGAAACAGAGGAACTGCATACTGTCTCGGTAGGTGGTTTAACTGTCAGGACCAGTGAGATGCACACACCTTACAGATCCATCAAGGGCCACCACTCTACTCCTAGAAAAGCTATGGTGCCATAAAGTGGCAGTCCCTAATTAAGAAATATTCTTCCTGGTTTTTAGGTTTCTATGGATTTCTCCCATCCTCTGCAGCCACCTCTCAGTCCTAAGGAAAGCTTCGATTCCATGAAAGAGCACAAGTTTGGATCAGGCAGGTGTGACTCACCGTCAGCTGTGTGATTTAGGGCCAACTGTCCCTCCTGGGCATTGATATCTTTATCTCTAAAATGTACTCAGAAAACTATTTTACAGGGTGGATGAGAGGATGAAGGAAGGACTCACAGGAAGGACTTGGTGCCTCCTCTTGCTGTCCATGGATGCCCCATGCTTTCCTGATAACAATGTGCTCTTAGCATTGAACTCCAGGGCCAGCCAGACATGAGGAACTGACGTTCCCTCTGGAGCAGGTCTCATCTCACAGGGATGAGGAATGGCTGGTCAGAGGGATCCAATGTCCTCTGTCCAGAACTGCTGCAAGAGCGTCCCTGTCCTGTCCATAATGTGGCTTCTTTTCTTCATTTGTTTCACTTGCCTTTTAACATAATCCCTTCACCTTTATAAAATCATTATGTTAAAGGCTGTAATATATACAGAGAGAAACGTGGGAGGAACAAGACCTTTTTTGCATCTCCAAGCTCGGTCCTCTCCACGCTGTATTTCATGTATGGCAAGAAATGTAATTAGATGTACTGGGCTTGCCTGAGAGCCTGGCATGCTGAGTCTGTTGGGGAAGCTGTTCTCAGGAAAGAGCAAGGAGGCCCCTGGAGAGCATGCATGCTCAGGGTGGAGGGGGAGCTTACTTTGAAACCATTTGTGGTCTTTTGTTCACACTGTACAGAAGCCTATCCTAGATGTGTCTGGGTCCTAGAGTGATACGATGGAGACACACATAGAAGGAGCTGCCTTGCTAGTCTCTGCAATCCCAAGGTGCAGGGGCACTCACTAATGAGCTCCATGCATGGCAAAGATACTGCACACAGAGGTGAGAGGAAGATGGTCTGCTTTTGGCAGGGAGGTGATGCTTGTATTTGGTAGCCATGGTCTGGGTAGGTGGTGACCCCTTAGCATCGACTTCTGTGCCCTCTGCAGGGACAGCTTTTGTGCAGACTCGTGGCAGCATCTTCCCAGAGTCATTGTCTGCAGTGGCTGCTTCCTGACTTTTGGAGCCATGGATGGCAGAACTCAGCAGGGACTGGAGCAGGAGGATAGAGAGGGGACAGACTCTGTGATGTCACTGAGGGAGACTTTGGTCCTGAACATTCCTTAGGACTTTTTGAGAGGAGGCATGTTTGAAGAGAAATTGGAGTTCCAAGATGGTGGATATGGTTGGGATGGCCCAGGAAACCCAGGTTGCATTTTTAAATTATAGTGCATTTGTGTGTAGATTGTAATTTATACTGAGGAAACCACTGTCAAAAGGACACTGACAGGCAGTTGACTAAGATGACATATGTGAATATATAACTCAAGCACTTAGAAAATTGAAAAAAATCCACGCAAAACACAAAACAAAACAAAATAAAACAAAGATAGAAATGATATATTTAGTTGAAAAATGCAAACCAGACTTTAGAGCCGGAAATCAACTTAGAGCTATGGCCTGAGGGAAAGGCACTTGTCTGGAGACAGGTGGGATGCAGTGGGAATAACCTAGCAGAATAGGATTCATGGAAGCAGCAGAAATATTTGCCAACTGGAGGTATTATTGATGTCACTGGTCAGAGACACTCAGGGAGGCTTAGAGAATACTGGCTCTAAAGTTTGAATTGTGTGTGTATATGTGTGCATAGTGTGCATATGTGTTTATGTGGTAGGTACATGTGATATGTGGCATTTGAATATATATGTGTGTGTATGTGGACATGTGTGTTCTTGGGAGCATGCATGATGAAGGGTATGGCACCAAAACTGGAAGATCAGACCAATTTCTGCTGAAACCAGGAGGGTGACTATGAATGCTGTATGGGAAACTTCAGAACTAGAGGTACAGCATGAGACAGCTTCCAGTTGGATAAAGTGAGGTTTTGGGGGACTTGGGGTCCATCTGTCCTTGTCTATGTACATGGAGTTGATACTAGTACAATGTTCATCCCTCATGACAGGGATAAAGGAAAGTCTTTATAGGTTTAACCATTTTGTAACTGTCTGTGGCTAGAGTACCTTGAATTCCATATAAAGAGGTGAATCTGATTGCATTGCATGACTTCAAATGCTGAGTCTGCCAATTTAGTTGAAACTGAATAAACGATGGGACATTTTGACTTTATCCTGATATCCTAAACTAGAGGCCTAGTGCAAGAGATTTGTGCATGGGGGGGGGGTCCCCTCAGCCTAGCCTGCACCCTCTCCAATCTGGGACCCCTTGAGGGATGTCCAACTGCCAGTTTAGGCCCAATCCCACTGGCCTGGTTGCCCCTAACTGATGCCCCCTGCCACCTGGTAACCCCTAATTGCCCCCCTGCCAGCCTAATTGCCCCTAACTACCCCCCCTCTCAGCCTGATCACCCCCAACTGCA
>PVJC01002294.1:0-81004 GCA_004026665.1 Murina feae | reverse complement strand
CAACATGCAGGGGAGGGCAAGAGTCTGAGAGATCAACATAGAGGGGGTGCCTGCTCCAAGCCTTGATGGTGTGCCTGGGGACAGGCCCCCAGCAGGTAGACACACACAGGAGGACTGCTCCGAGCCTCAGATGTGGCTGGGGGCAGGTCTCCAGTGGTGACACACATACACTCATACACACACAAGGCGCCTGGCAGACTGGGGCTATCATAGGACATCCACTGAGGGGTCCCAGACTGTGAGAGGGCACAGGCCGGGCTGAGGGACTCCCTCCACCCCGAGTGCACAAATTTTTGTGCACCGGGCCCCTAGTCCAATATAAAAATGGACAAAGGACCTAAATTGACATTTTTGGAAAAAGGACATACAGAAGGCCAAGAGACCTATGAAAAAATGCTCAGTCACTGATCACCAGAAAGATGCAAATTAAAATGACAATGAGGTATCATCTCACACCTGTCAGAATGGCTACCATTAACAAATTAATAAATGGCAAGTGCTGGCAAGGATGTGGAGAAAAGGGAACCCTAGTACACTGCTGGTGGGAATGCAGACTTGTGCGGCCATTATGAAAAACAGTATGGAGTTTCCTCAAAAAAAATAAATATGGAACTGCCATTTGACCCACTGATCCCACTTCTAGGAATATATCCTATGAAACCCAAAATACCAATCAGAAAGAATGTATGCACTCCTATGTTCATAGCAGCACAATGTACAATAGTTAATATTTAGAAACAGCCCAAGTGCCCATCAGTAGATGAGTGGATAAAAAAGCGATGGTACATTTAAATCATGGAATACTATGTAGCAGTAAATAAGAAGAATCTCTTACCCTTTGAGACAGCATGGAGGGACCTGGAATGCCAAGTAAAATGTCAGTCAGAGAAGACAGTTATCACATGATCTCACTCATATGTGGAATCTAAGTAACAAAATAAACTGATGAACAGAGTGGATCCAGAGACATGGAAGCAAGGAACAGAGTGCACAATCTCAGAGAGAAGGTGGGGGAGGGTCGGTGAGTTAGAGGTAATAAATTAAGAACCTTGTATGCATATATGCATGGCCCATGGACAGGGTCAATGGAGTGGTGAGGACCTGGGGTGGGAGGTGGGGACAGGCTAAAGGGGGGAGGGGAGCTGGAGTGACTGGGATAAATGGATAAGGAATGAAAAACTGAATGCACCCTGGGGCCGGGGGTGGGAGATTGGGGGCAGGCTAGAAGATGTCAATGAGGGGGCGGGAGGAGAAGGGGACACATGTAATACTTTCAACAATAAAGATTAAAAAAAAAAAAAAAAAAGAATGCTCAGGCCCAGCTGTTGTTGCTCAGTGGTTGAGCTTTGACCTGTGAAGCAGGAGGTCATGGTTCAATTCCCAGTCAGGGCAAACGCCTGGGTTTGGGGCTCTATCCCAGTAGGGGTCGAGCAGAAGGCAGCCAATTAATGATTCTCTCTCATCATGGATGTTTCTATCTCTCTCTCCCTCTCCCTTTCTCTCGGAAATCAATAAAAAATATATTTTTCAAAGACAGTGATCAGTATAACAGGCCAATGTAAATGGGATTAGGAGAAATGGGATTAGGAGAAACTGTTAAATATGTCAGCATTTTAAATACACTAATAATGCTTTTTTTCTCTTCTTTATTTGCAAATACTTAATTTTTGCCTTTTGCCCATGCCTCAACATAAACAACTCCTTTATGCATTTTAAGCCAGAATATCCTTGATCTAAAGGACCTACCATAGGAAGGCCCTATGCAGGTGCCCACTCAGGGCTGTTGCGGTTGTCATCCTGACAGAGGAGATTGCCATTGGTTCCAGAACAGATCTGGCATGGAACTGGTCACGTTGCCTTGTTGCTAAACTGATATATCTAGAATGTCTCATTATATATGTGTGTTTCATGATCTGATAAAAAATTATGAGTCGAGTTGGTAACACCTGTGTTATGCACAAAAGACTTCACTGAGTCCTGATCAATGAAGTGTTCACAGATGCTTTGAAATTCCATTCTCAGTAGGAGATTGGAGATTCCTCTTATCTTCCACAAATAGAAATTGTCAAACACAAGACCATTAAAATATATGAAAGATTTGATGCAGTGAACTGTGTGTTCAGTGAGGGGGCAGGGAGATTATAAGGTAGAAATTCTTAAATATAAGAAAATGACAGCAATTTCTGTCTTAACCTCTTCAGCTCTGGTTGCTAAGTTACCATGTCATACTGTGTGTGCTTTTCAGCTTTTGGTCTTGGGCCTGACAGTTTGATTAATTCTTTGTGGAATGCAAAATCTGCACACTGCATATTTTAAAATTACACACAAAAACACACACTCGCCCAGCACCCATTATTGCTTCTGATTTATAAAATCTGCTTTATAATTAAGTTGACATATGTATGTGGAAAAATAAAATGATGGTTCATTTTGGGGAAAGAAAATCCTCTATGTGATGATTCTTAAAAGTCTTCATTAATTATACTATAGTTTACTCTTCCCTAATAGCAGGCATTTTCCCCATTTATTTTATTTTTAAATTTTATTATGTTGTTTAAAGTATTACAAATAGTAGTACATGTGTCTCCCTTTTTTCTCCATTGATCTCCTTCCCCACCTCTCCTACCCCCCTTTAATGTATTCATTTTAACTCCTGACTTAATGCCTAAGAAAAATAAGACAAGTGTTATTTAACAGTTGTCATTTGCTTTTTCTTATTCTGTATGCTTTACTTGCTGTGTAACTGAGTTCAAAGGTGGCCATAAATACAACTGTAGGCTGGCTGACTAGTGGGGCTGTGAGGTGTCAGAGGTATCCACAAAAAAATATGTCAGTGTCAGCTACCTAGAATAGTCATGGCTCAAAATCCCAAGGCACTGCTTTGAAGATAATGTAAAAAAAAAAAAAAAAACATTTTCTAAAAGCATACTAAAAATTGGCTTACAAGCCATGCTGTAATCTTATACTTTAGCATTTTGGTGCAGTGACTGTGTAGTCAAAAGACATATTGCATTCCTTTCCTAGTCTGTGTGTGTGCTTCCTTATTTTTAGACTTCTAAAACAAAAATGACAGCTTAAAACCTTTATTGATAAAACAAAATAAGTTCTTATTACACTGATCAGAAAGAATTCATAACAGCAGGTACACAATATGTGAGTAAATGCAGGGAAAGAATTCTAGAATTTGCCTTTTACTACCACTGCTGCATTGTTATCCAAAATCTGGCATCTGATTTCCAGAGAGCAGCTGGAGAAGATAGAATCTAGGGCTCTGCTGACCTGGTAGCAAGGAGAAATCTGATGGGTTAGTCTTTATCCCTTTTTGAATGAGAAGTTTGTTGCTCTTCTGACCAAGGAGGGGTTGGTAAAGTCTGGATTTGTTCTATAAGTCTATGAAATTAATCTGCATCTATTCTTCCTCCTCATTCTTCCTGTTACAATAGCAAAAGGTTCCCTCCTTTTAGCAAATTCCAATCTCTTGCTTGTGTTCTGGATCCCATGATGTATAAAAATGGAGAAATACATCATGTTTCTGAAAGGAAAAACTCAATACTGAAAAAATGTCAATTATTACTACATTATCCTAAACTTTTAAGAAAATGAAAAATTCCAACAGTATTTTTTAGGGAGTGCAAGGGATGTGGAGATGTATGGTTCAGGGACTATTGGCAGAATTATTCTAAAACCATGAAGAAACAAACTGATCAGAAGAGTAAACTAAAATACCATCTTAATTTTATTGTGATTATAGATGCTAATGCTCTCTAGCCAAAGACCCCAGCAATATGTCAATAACTGAATGCTGGATTTATAAGTCAGTATTGTGGGAGATTATACCCCCTTGGGAACACAGGAAGAAGTTACCTCAGTAAGGTGTTATAAAGGACCTATTATCAGATTTGGGCTTTGGTTGGGTGATTTGGGGGAGGATCCTAGAAAACAGGAAATTTATTCTGGATTTAATACTGTTATAAAATAGGGACAATTTTATAATTGAGTATTTTAACAAATCACAGCTATAGGGAGAGCTGGTTAGTGAGACAAAAGCTGTGACTGTCAGAAGAAAAAGTAGCATTCGCTTATATTAGCCAGAAGAGGGAGATGTGTGGTATTTTTCGGGATTGCCCAGTAACAGTGACTATGTTTAGACAACATTATAAAGTGGTCTTGTTGTGTCTCACTTTATCATGGTCTCACAGTGACTTTGTCTGAAGTTTGTGTTCTGTGAGATTATTTATGTCCAACAGGAGAACAACATAGCCTGACTTTGAGTGAAGGCCTACTTTGAATAGCTCTGAAGTCTATTTATAATTGTTCCTGTATCTCAGCGGCTGATTCTTTCTCTTTCTCACACTCAAATTTACACTTAATTATAATATCTTCTTTCAAGTTATTCTTTGTATTTGTTTTTTTATTCTTAAAGATCCTACTTAGTGGTTACTCTTAAAAATTGTAACATTTTTTATATAAAAATGTAGTTGGCCAACATCTCTATCCTTTTATGGAATGACTAGGGGCCCGGTGCACAAAAATTTGTGCACTCGGAGAGTCCTTCAGCCCGGCCTGTGCCCTCTCGCAATCTGGGAACCCTCAGGGGATGTCCACCTGCTGGTGTGCCTGGCAAGCCTGGGTGAGGGGCTGATGGCTGTTTGCAGGCTGCCCACAGCCCCTTCAGGTTTTGGGTCCCTACTGGGGTGCCTGGGCAGCCTGGGTGAGGAGCTGAGGGCCATTTTCAGGCTGCCCACAGTCCCTTCAGGGTTCAAGTCCCTACTGGGGTACCTGGCCAGCCTTGGTGAGGGGCTGAGGGCCATTTTGAGGCTTTTAGGCTGCCCACAGCTCCCATTGACCAAAGGTCCCAGCAAGGCTGGCTGAGTCAGGTTTCTGGAGTTTATTTACCTTCTATAAATGCAACACTGTTGCTTTGAGCCGAAGCCTAGGCAGGTAAGGAAACCTCCTGTTTGTTTCAGCTCCGTGGCTTCTATAATTAAAACATTGTTACTGTGAGCAGAGGCTCAGCCGGCCTAGGCAGGCAGTTGCAACAGAAGCCTGCTGTTTACTCTAGCTTTGTGGTTGCCGGCTGCCATCTTGGCTGGGTTAATTTGCATACAACCACTCTGATTGGCTGGTGGACGTGACTTAGGAATCCCAGAGAGATGGTTAACTTGCATATTACTCTTTTATTAGATTAGATATGTGAACTTTGGAATATTTTAACACTGATTTACTTTCATTCCTATATTCTTGCTTTAGTTTTAAAAATAATTTTAAGAACAACAAATTGCATTATCAGTACTATTGTGGATAGTCATCCTTATTTAAATTCTACTGATATATTTTATAAAAATTCTTTATTTATACAAACTTTATATATCCCCCTGCTTCCTTCTAGTTCAACTTTTTTTCTCTATAGGTCTTCTTAGTAATTCTTTTACTTGGAATTAGTAATGTATAGATTATCTCAGCTTTTTGGTTTATCAGAATGTATTTTTATTGTGCTTTCCACTTTTGCCTGGTACAACATTTCATTTTGAAAACAACTTTATTTCCTCAGCAGTATGATAATGGTGTTGTATTGTCTTTGACAATCTGTTAGTGCTGATGTTTCCTTCTTTAATATTTTCCAGAAGATTATATAAAACTAGAGGCCCAGTGCACAAAAATTTGTATACTTGCAGGGGGGGTGGTCACTCAGCCTGGCCTATGCCATCTCGTAGTTTGGGACTCCTCAGGGGATGTCCACCTGCTCCCCAGTGGTCAGTGTGTGTCATGGTGACCAGTCATTCCCAGTCATTGTGCTGTTAGGGTCAATCGAGCGTAAGCTGGCAGTCAGACATCATTCTGGCAGCCCAGTAGTCCTCGGGGGGATGTCCACTTGCCAGCAGGGAGCAGGCCTAAGCTGTAGTCGGACATCCTTAATGCTGCTGAGGAGGTGGGAGAGGCTCCCGCCACCACGGCTGTGCTGGCAGCCATCAGCCTGGCTTGTGGCTGAGCAGAACTCCCCCTGTGGGAGTGCACTGACCACCAGGGGGCATCTCCTGCATTGAGTGTCTATCCTCTGGTGGTCAGTGTGTGTCATAGTGACTAGTCATTCCCAATCATTCTGCTGTTAGGGTCAATTTGCATATTATCCTTTTGTTATATAAAATAGAGGCCTGGTGCATGGATGGGGGCCAGCTGGTTTGCTCTGAAAGGTGTCCTGCTGGGGTGCCTGGCCAGCCTGGGTGAGGGACTGAGGGCTGTTTTCAGGCTGGCCACTGCCCCTACGGGGTGGGGGTTTATACTGGGGTGCCTGGCCATCCTGAGTGAGGGGCTGAGGGCTGTTATCAGGCTGGCCATGGCCGCGGGCTGGAAGCAGGTGTCTGGGATTTATTTAACTTCTATAATTGAAACTTTGTTTCCTTGGTCCTGCTCAAAGCTGCCAGCTGGAGTAGGTATCTTGTGTTTATTTACCTTCTGTAATTGAAATTTTGTTGCCTTGAGAGGAGCTCAGGGCCTGCAGGGCAGGTGGGAATCTTGGCTTCCTTGATTGCTGGGGCAATGCAAGCCTCCTGCCTTGCTACAGCTCCCTGGCTGCCACCATCTTTGTGAAGGAGTGAGGGTTAATTTGCCCAGGCAAAAGACTCCCAAGCCCTTTCGATCACCAGCTTCACAGAGCCTAGTCCTCTGTGATCACTGGCTCTGATCCTGCCCTACTGGCAGCCTCTGGCCAAGGCTACAGGCCTGGGCAGGGGACCCCCAGGTCCCTCCAATCACCAGCTCTGGCCCTTCCCAGGCCCTGAGATGGTGGAATCCACCCCTGCCCCACTGCAATCTCTGGCCAAGGCTGCAGCCCTGGGCAGGGGACCCCCAGACTCCTGCTTTGCCAGCTCTACCAGTGCCCAGACCCCTCCGATCACCAGCTCTGCCCTTTCCCATGCCTAAGGCCTCTGGCGAAAGCCTCTGGCTTGGGCAGGGAACACCCCCCCCAGCCCCCTCTGATGGCCTGTTCCACCCCTCGGGCCCCCTGCCCCCCCACCACCTTCCTGGCTAATGGACCTGACCACTTCAGTGGCGGAGCTGAGCTGGACTGGGCGCCTCCATCTTGTGGCCATGGGTGCTGCCATCTTGTGGCTATGGGAGTGGCCATCTTGTGGTCATGGGGGCAGCCATCTTTGTGATGGAGTGATGCCTAATTTGCATATTACTCTTTTATTAGATAGGTATTAATGCTTTTAAATTAGAGTTAATATTGATTTAGAATCAGGAAAGATATTCATAACAAACTTAATAATAGTAGTAAATGATTGATCAATATTGTTTTTTGAATCAGTTTAGAAAAGTTCCTTTTTTTATTTCACAATTCATTATAATAATGTCATATCATTTTTTAGTAGTGTAGCCAAAATCTGAAAAACCTCTGTCAACTTTCTTTCATTTATAAGCTATTGCAGAAATTGCTATAGTACTGTTCCTATAGTTTTCTGTTATACAATAGCATAAACTCAGGTAAAAATTTTTCTGCATGATTACCATACAAAAATAAAACTATACAGTGATTTTATAATTTTATATGTTGCATTACCTAATATATTCCTGTCTTGAATAGACATTTATAGGAATTAAGTTCTCTGCCTAAAATTTTACCTGTCTGATGATTGAAAGAATTTTTATATAAACAAGCTTCTAGCTCCGTATTTGCAAATCTCGTTTTCCCTCCACAATTCACAGATTTCTGTGCCAGGTGCTGAAGAACACACTTATATCATGATACATCCTCTATTTTTGCATCTTAATGTCACAGTGGTTGAGTCAGCAAAGTGGCTAGAAATAGAATTCCCAGAGTGATTTTTTTTCCTATGGAATAGCTAGCAGTAAATTAGCTTTAATGAGAAATATTATTAAACAGCATAAACATCTCCCACTAAACTCAATGAATACCCAGTTCAACTTGCTCTTAGCTGCATCCCACAAAATATCCATAGCTACTTCAATTCTACCCATCATAAGTGAAAATGTAATAGCGGGGAAGGCACAGTGGAAAGAGTAATTTGTCTTACTTTTGCAAATTTACAAACACATATCACCTTATGCACATAGTTCTTGGCTTCCTGCTAGTCTTGAAAGGAGCTTGTACAAGTGAGGGGTCCTACAGCTTAAGATTCAGCAGTTCACAGTAAATCCATCTTTGCCATTATTCTGTCTGAACTAGTATTACAATTAGTTTCTTCCTCTTATTGTCACCTGTTGGGTAAGGGACAGTTCGTTTTCAAGAAGATGTCAATCTCTTCCCTTAAATGAAAACCAAAGTAAACTTTGGGGTGTTTAACTTCTCAAATAAATTATTTTCTAGTAATGGAACAAAGAAAGGGTTAAGAACAACAAGAAAGCTCACTGAGAGGAGAACATATTTACCAATGTTATCTCCGATAAGGGTTTAATATCCAAATTTATAGGGAACTCATACAACTTAACAAAAGGAAGATAAACAATCCAATACAAAAATGAGCAAAGGGCCTAAATAGACATTTTTTTAAAAAGGACATATAGAAGGCCAAGAGACATATGAAAACATGCTCAAAGTCACTAATCATCTGAGAGAGGCAAATCGAAATGACAGTGAGGTACCATCTCACACCTGTCAGAATGGCTATCATCAGAAAATCAAAGAAAGATAAGTGCTGGCAAGGATGTGGAGAAAAAGGAACCTTCTTGCATTGCAGGTGGGAATGCAGACTGGTGCAGCCACTGTGAAAAACAGTATGGAGTTTTCTTAGAAAAATAAAAATGGAACTCTCATTTAACCCAGTAATCCCACTTCTAGGAGTATAATACAAGAAAACAGAAACACCAATCAGAAAGGACATATACATCCCTATGTTCATAGCAGCACAATTTACCATAGCTAAGATTTGGAAACAGCCTAAGTGCCCATCCGCAGATGAGTAGATTAGAAAACTGTGGTACACCTACACAATGGAATACTATGCTGCTGTAAAAAAGAAGGGATTCTTACCATTTGCAACAGCATGGATGGAAATGAATAGCATTATGCTAAGTGTAATATGCCAGTCAGAGAAAGATAAATATCACATGATCTCACTCATTTATGGAATATAATGAACAACATAAACTAATTAACAAAAATAGAACCAGAGACATAGAAGCATTGAACAGACTGTCCAACCTATGAGGGAAGGCAGGAGATGAGGGGGTAAGAGATCAACCAAAGGAATTGTATGCATGTATATGAGCATGACCAATGGACACAGACAGTAGTGGGTAAGGGCATGTGCTGGGAGGTGTGAGTGGCCGGGGAGAAGTCAATGGAGGAAAAAGGAGACTCATGTAATACTTTAAACAACAAAGAATTTAAATATATATATAAAAAGAATTAAGGACTCAGGAGCTAGATTCAGCTTCCTTTCAGCTTGTTGGCTACTTGGAGAACCCACTATGCACATTTAAAGGAAGATTTTGCCTTTATGTGTGGTTTTGACAAAAATGATTCCCTGGTCATGCCACCAACCTATGAGTAATTTTGACCTGAGATAAGAAGTATAGTTAACCAAAGGCAGAGAGAAAAAATAGCAGCAAAAAATTCAGTCCTTTTTATGACAGTTACTACCATTTGTTGAGCAGTTATTAAAAAGCAAGGCAATACTAGTATAAAGATGTTAAATATTACATCAGTTTGAATCCCTGAAGGCCAAACATGGCACACTCAAACAGGATAATTCAGAGGAGTTTAATAAAGGAATTATTTAAGTGATGATATGTTTAAGAAAAGCCAATAAATGATGGTGGACCATCCTGGAACTCAATGTCGGAGAGCTATTAACACCCTGAGGCTTGAAGGACCAAAAATATGGATAAAGCCGACGCTATTGTTATAGTTTTAGGAGGCCACCTGGGAAGAGCTATGGGATTACTGGAGGAGTACAGCTGCTGGCCAGACTGTCATCTGGCAATGAGCAATCTGGGGAATAAATATCCCAAACATTCTCTCTGTAATCTACTGCCTGTCTCTTCTGAAGGAACTGAAAGCCAAATAACAGGAGAGATGTTCATGCAGCTCTGTCTCTCAGGACACAGAGCAGAGTATATGTCATAATACAGAGAGTGGGTCTGGAAATACAAATCAATATTAACACAGATATTAGGTGAATGTATATAAACTCGCCAATATTTGACCAATATTAACCTGTACCAAAAACTTTTAGAAGTCTCATCTACTATTATATTTAAACTTCACAACAAACTTGAAAAGTCTATCTTAAGATCCTCAGTTTATGACAATTCTGAGGCTTAAATAAGAGAAAAATTCTGAAGAAGAGATTCTCCAAGCATTACCTAAAAACACAGACTATGCTGTCACCTAACCTAATTTTTTATAGGAATAAGAGTTTCAGAGATCATCTTACTTAAAACACAAAAAGGAAAATGGTATGGTAATTCATAAAAAACTTAAACATAGAATGACCATATGACCCAGCAATTCCACTTCTGGATATACATATACTTTTAAAAAAGTAAAACAGAAACTCCAATAGATATTTGAACACCTGTATTCTTCTCAGCATTATTCACAATAGCCCAGAGGTAAAAATAATCCAAGAGTTTCTGAGCAGGCAAACGGATACACAAATGTGGCATATCAGTATACAGCATCTATCTAATCTAATAAAAGAGTAATATGCAAATTAACCATCACTCCAAGACACCTAACCCACGCCCACCAACCAAGCCACACCCAACAGCCAATCAGAGTGGCTATATGCAAATTAACCCAGCCAAGATGGCGGCTGGCAGCCATGGAGCTAGAGCAAACAGGAAGCTTCCATTGCATCAGCAATGGAGTTGAAACTGCCTGCTTAGGCCAGCCGGGCCTCTGCTCAAGGCAGCAAAATTTCAATTATAGAAGATAAATAAACCCCAGAAACCTGATTCCAGCCAGCCTCTCTGGGACATTGGGTCAATGGGAGCTGTGGGCAGCCTGAAAACAGCCCTCATCACCTCACCCAGGCTGGCCACACCTCCATGGGGTGGGGTTCTCCACTGGGGGTCTTGGCCAGCTTACAAACAGCCATTAGCCCCTCACCCAGGCTGGCCAGGCACACCAGCAGGTGGACATCCCCCGAGGGGTCCCAGACTGCAAGAGGGCACAGGACGGGCTGAGGGACCCCCCGCCCTGAGTGCACAAATTTTTGTGCACCGGGCCCATAGTATGTATATAAAAGCCTAAGAGACGTTTACAGCTGAATGACTGGAACAACTGGTTGACCAGTCACTATGACGTGCACTGACCACCAGGGGGAAGAAACTCAATGCAGGAGCCGCCCCCTGGTGGTCAATGTGCTCCCACAGCTAACCTCCCATGACCAGGCATCATCGTCAGTGTCTGGCATCCATTCCTTCTGCGCCCATCCTGGTGACCGTCACCATCTCTCCAGACCCCAGTGGGGCCTTTGGGCACCTGGCTTGGATAAGGAACATGGATGGGGTGGGTGGTGGCATACTCGGACCCTTTCCCAGGGGTCCAAGGGCTGGCTTCCTTTTTGGGGCCGGCGACCAACCTCCCACACCCCATCCCTTCCCACAGCTGGCAGGTGCCAGTCAACCCAGCCCTGAGTGGCTCTGATCGCTAGCCGGCCTAGGGACCTAACCCATGCACCAGGTCTCTAGAAATATTATTGTCTTTAAAAAAGAAAATTCTACACATGCTACAACATGGATGAACCTTGAAGACATTAAACTAAGTGAAATAAGCCCATCACAAAAGGACAAATTATTGTATGGTGCCTTTTAGTGAAATTCCTGGTGCAGTCAAATTTATGGAAACAGGGTTTCCAGGAGCTGGGATGATGGGCAATGGGAGTTATTGTTTAACAGGTACCAAGTTTCAGTTGGGAAAGGTGAAATATTTCTGAAACTAAATGGTACTGGTCTTGGAACAACAATGTGCCTATATTTAATGGCACAAATCTGTACAGTTAAAATTTGTTAAAGTGTTAAATTTTGTTTATGCATATTTTACCACAATAAAAATGTACTAAAATTGCAAAGGCTAATAAAATTTATACAGTAGCTACTATTAATATTGTTAATAACATCTAAATATATTGAAGTGCCAGGCCACAGAGAGGTGAACTATCTTGTACAATAGCATAGGGACTGAGCTTCAACCTCATGTCCTCTGACTGAAAATCTAGTTTCTTTTCTAGAAATACAAAACTTTTTACAAACTCATCCCAGGACCCAGAATAATTCCAGGTTCTTTATTTCTAAGGCAACTGATGGTTTGGTGAAGAAAATCAAATCCATTTCCATGAATAAGTAATGTGTTTATCAATAACTTGCTAATTGGTAAAATCCATAATTTTCAAAGGTAACTATTACTGATCTGATTCACAGTGCTTGCTTCTCATTAAAGTGTGTTGTTGGTTTTCTGGCATGATCTCAAGAATGTCTGTCTGTTCTCAGCTTTAGATGTGCAGTTCTGGATGTCTCTTGCATCACGGCCAAAGCACAAAAAAAGAGGAACTGCACTTGTGTTTTTGTTGTTTTTCAAGTTTATCTTCTGTTTAAAGGAGTGAATGAAATTTGAAGTGTGTGTGTCTGTGTCTGTGTCTGTGTGTGTGTGTGTATAGGAAGGGAGTATATATATATATATATATATATATATATATATATATATATATAACAATAGAATCTAAATTTTAGGCAGTTTCCTGATTTTATTCAAAAGCAAAATGTTGATGTTGATACTCACAGTTACTCTAAAGGTTAGAAATTTGGTTCTCTAACTCCAGTTCTAAATAGATATTCAATAAATGTTTGGAAGGGAGAAAAGAAAGAATAAAACTTAACCAAAAGCTCAGAGTTAGTGTGTGAGAGAGAAATCTATGCAGGTAAAGCTAATGCAGAGCAATAAACAATACATACAAATAGGTTGGTGACATATGTAGATGCAGAACAAATATTGGGGAAATTAAGGTTTAGGGATATAATCTGGTCACTGGTATTCAGGAGTTAAAGGCGCCAACTTCATTATAACTGTGGAACATGGCAAGAATCCAGTTATCAAAAAGCTTATTGCGAAGATCAGAAAGACTGGATAGTAAGACTGACCTTGAGGTTGAGCTAGTGAGTTACTGCCACACTTCAGCAATTCATGGATGCTCTTCATTTAGGTTAGAGATTAGTTCCAGAGTCTGGATGGAAGCTGGCTCTCTTGGCAGAATTTCAGTAAGTGTATTGAGGTAATTATTGTTGACCTGGAGAGCTGGATGAAAATGACAAAAACAAGAGAACAAAAAAAGCCATTTTCAGATGATCTAAGTAGGCTGAGGTCTGCATTATGACTTTTAAATTTCTAAGTGAGAGCCCTGCCTTTTCAGGGTGCTTGTTTAGGATTTTAGCTGCAATGCCAGAGGGAGTTCTCAGTTTTAGGAAGCCATATTTGGAGATTTTGGAGCACAATAGTCTAGAAAAAAAAAAAGGAAATACCTCTTAATATTTTAATTTAAAATAATTGAAAATGTCTGGATACCTATTTCCTTGAGTGACTTAATTTTCCTAGTTTCTCTGAAGGGCTTATTTAGTTCTACCCCAAATGCCTATTCTCACATATTCCAGCATGGTTTTTATGTTTCAGTGGTTAATATAAGCCCCTGAACTTGTGGGTATTTATCCAGATCTGGTATGTGAACATTTGGAGGTTTGCTCACAGGTCCCTTTCACTGAAATCTTCTTTTCTGGGCACTGATTTGGGCTGAACACACAAAGTAAAAATTGGCTCTTGGGACAGAGGTGCCAGGCTGAGGCTGATAAAAGATTTACTGCAGAGTGCTTAGAATCACTGAGCTTTGCTATGAAATTATTATAGTCTTTGCCTCTGAGATGCAATGATTTATCACCTACTGATAGACAAAACTGTTTAACTCTATTCCCATTAATTGATTGAACAATTTACTTTCTGCTTTGTGCTCACACCTGCTCTTGATCAAAGCTGGTTCATACTCTGCTCTTGGCTATTGCTTGATGCCATATTAATGGTTTATTGGTTCCACTGTGCCTATAACACAGCAGAGTTTATGATGTTTAATAAAATGACATGTCTAAATAGTCTCTTGGCTTTGAATTGTCTTTTTATCAAATTAATATATGATGTGGGTTTTCCTTGTACTTCAGAACTGCACATTTCTGCCAAGTCTGCCACACAACACTGTACATATCCTAACAGTATTCCTACAATACATAAGAGAAGAGAAAGGACTTTTTTTGTTCATTGATGTTCTTTGTCATTTATTTCCATCAGCTAGGTGATGCCAGTAGGGGTCTCTTGGGAGGGTGGACCTGGTAAATACAGACAATTATAAGCAAGTTCTGTATCTCCTTCTCCCTAACATCAGATATTTTTAAGGAGAGACCAAAGAGTACTTCACCCTGAGAAGTACACTGGGGAAGGTGAATATTTCTTTCTGAAACAAAGGAGGCCAGAAACTCCATGAAAGCACACAGAAACATAAAACAATGTAGCTGAGATAGATTGGCCTTTTCTGCTAAATAAAGTTTGATGACTTAAAATATCTTCTCTTAGAGTTATTATTATTAAATATGTTTTTATTGATTTCAGAGAGGAAGGGAGAGGAAGAGAGATTGAAACATCAATGATGAGAGAGAACCATTGATCAGCTGCCTCCTGCATACTCCCTACTGGGGATCTAGCCCGCAACCCTGGCATGAGCCCTTGACGGGACCCTGCAGTCTGCAGGCTGACACTCTATCCATGGAGCCAAACCAGCTAGGGTTCTTAGCGTTATTATTAAAGGCACATGAGAGGCAGGGATCTGTACTTACTGAGTTTATACACGTTATCATTATATATTCTGCCTCTAGTAATAGCAAACCTTTATTAAAGTATTTCTACGGACCAGGTACTATAGTTAGAATTAACAGCATGAATTCTGAAATCAGGCTACTTGGGGATTCCAACTCAACAGATCTGAGGCATGCTTTGCCTCAAATTCCTCTGGAAATTAGGTACAATAGCTGATCTAGGTTTTTGAGGTTTAAATGAGCTAAAATTAGTAAAGCTCTTTGTATAGTACTTGACATTAAATACACTTTACAAATGTTAGCAGTTATAAAAAATAACATTAAATTGTAGGTATTTTAACTGTTTTATAGATGAAAAGCAAAAATACCTCACCTGGTACATAGAAGGAAGGAGGGTGAAAGAGATAAACATGTAGCTGTGGAAGTTACCTTCATGGTGACAAATTAGGTCAGATTGTTTAGTACAATTGCTCAGATTAATTGTTCAGTTTAATATATTGCCTTGTTTTTAGTAAATGCTCAAGAAATGGTAGTAATTGTCATGAAAGTTCTCAAATTTTTGCTTCTATTATTTTTCTCTCTCCTTGGTTCATATGAGGTCACCTGGCGAGGTTATATAACTAAATATTATATTTCCAACTTCCTTAAAAAGCGCTGGATATGTGTGCTTAAGGGAGACAGCAAAGGGGACTAGGTCATCACCAGTGGAAAAACAAACCATGCAAAACAGAGACTCTGCTAATGAAAATTATATTCATCTACAAAGAACTTCATAATTTTTAATTGTCAGAAAAAATGTCAAGACAAACCAACCAAAAATAAAAGCGGATAATGTTAATCACATGTATTTTTTCCCATTCTGGAGTGTCCTTATTCTGGTTCTCCAAATGACTAGCTCTTACTTATCTCAACTTAAAATGTCACTTTATCAAAATTGTCTTATCTGACTTTCTCTTCAAAGTTACTTCCACCTTTCAGGGCCTTTGCTAGTCCACATAGTGTCTTTGGGCAAACTGGAAAAACAAAAAACAAAAAACAGTCCTTCCTCTAGAATATTTACTTACATTGCCAGAAAATGATTTTCATATACAAACTTATTTGAACAGAAGACTTTACTGACATCTGCTGGAAAATTAATAAAGATACAAATCTGCAATGTCCATGATATGAATTCTGCCCCCTAGGGTTGTGTTGTGTAAAATATGCATGGTTGTACACAGCATCCCTAAAACCCTTTATTCTTCATAATCAGCATCCAGTTTGTTTCATTCACAGTATTTACTGCATGTTGCAATTGTTATTTATGTCTATTCCTTCACAGTTTAGAAGCTCTAGGAAGACAGAGACCATCTTGCTATACCATCCTATATAATAAAAGCCTAATATGCTAAGTGTCTGACCATTTGTTCGACTGTTCGACCAGTTGTTATGTGCACTGACCACCTGGGGGCAGATGCTCCGACTGGTAGGATATCTTGCTGCTGGGGTCCAGCCGGTCAGGACTGGGCAAGATGGACCCTGGAGCCCTCCCACGGTTCCTCCCTGGCCCCCATCATGCACCAGTGGGGTCCCTTGGCCTGGCCTGCTCCCTCTTGTAATCAGGGCCCCCTCGGGGGATGTTAGAGAGCCAGTTTCAGCCTGATCTCCACAGGCCAGGCTGAGGGACCCCACTGGTGCACGAATCTGTGCACCGGGCCCCTAGTTAGTAAATAAAATAGTGTGTCTGTTTCATTGTAGGTGCTCAAAATATATTTGACAAATGATTAAATAAATGCACATATCTGTTAGTCCAAATTATCTAGCAAGAAACCTGATTTAAGTTTTGGTTGGCTATAAATGTGCATAGCATGGTGTTTTGAATGTAGTAGAAAATTAGTAACTATGCACTGACTAAAATGGAAAGCCCTGTTCTAGAATCTACATGGATTATGAATCACATAAAACACAGGAACTGCCATTATGAAATTAATATCTAGTATTAATGATTAAAACAACAACTTAATTATCTTTGTCTTTTCAGAAAAAGAACAGGTAAGTATAAGAGTAGTTTAGGAGACTTGCTCTGATTTGGATTTGGTTTTGAAAGTCAAGAGTCATAAGTGTTTTGAACTTTCTGTTTGGTCAACCCTTCTCACCTTTTGGGATCTCATTTTATACACTTATAAATAAAGATAACTGGATGAGAATTCTCAGAGTAGATTAAATGCGAATACAAAATTTACACATTACCGTGATTTGAGAATCCTGTTCAAGATGATCTCTTTGATCCCTTAAACTATAAGAGTCTATGAAAATGATACCTTATTATGACTCAGCTTTTGTATCTATTAAAAGGGAAGTAACGCACATCTTGTTCTCTATCTTGTTATAAATTTGGTAGATATACGTGATGAAATGTTGGTGAATGCTAAGCAGTCTTGAGATTATCTGGCTAATTTAACTAACAATAATTTCCAGATTCATGATCTGTCGATTGTGTCATATAAGAGTATTGGTCTCCTACTCCTTGTGACATTAATGAAATAATCAAATCATGCCTGTGTGAGTAAAATATGGTTGTAAAGTTATAATTTGAAATGTGAAGAGTTATATTAGTCAGGATATATTCATCCAACAGTATTTACAATATTTGAAAGAGAAAATACTAAATGCAGGGAATTATTTATACAAGTAATAGAAGAACTGAGAAGTCAAAAACTGGCAGATGGTCATTCAGGAGGAAATCAGGGGAACAGAAGAAGTAGGAAGTTCATTGAAGCCAAGAATCTGGAGGTTCAAGAGAAGCTACAACCATATTTATGTTAGGGGCAAAAAATGACACAATGAAAGAGGTGCAGCTCTTTCACTCCCCTCCCGGAGTTTATTAAGAAACAATTGATATATATGATGGTGTGAGGTTAAGGTGTAAAATGACATATGAATTGATACACTTATACACTGAAAAATGATTACCATAGTAGTGTTAGTTAAGATCTCCATCACCTTACATAATTATCTTTGTGTGTATGTGTGTGTTAAGAACATTTAATATCCCCTGACACATCAACTTTTAAGTAAATAATACAATTTTGTTAACTACAGTCACCATACTATACATTAGCTTCCAGAACTTACTCATCTTATACCTGGAAGTCTGTACCCTTTAACCAACATCTCCCCATTTCTCCCAACCATCAGGTCCTGGAAACCACCTTTCTACTCTGTTTCTACCAGTTCAGCTTTTTTAGGTTCTACATACTAGTATAAGTAAGATCTTACAGTGTTTGTCTTTCAGTGTCTGATTTCTTTTACTTAGCAGAATGCCCTAAAGTTCCATCCATGTTGTCATAAATAGAATTTCTTTCTTTTTCATGGCTGAATAATATTCCATTGTATATGAATACACATATACTAGTACAATATACATATATACATATATATACATATGTACATATCAGAACTTTATGTAAATCTTCATGTATACATTGTATATAAATATACATGAATACATGTCACATCTTCATTCATTTATTCATTAATGAACACTTAGCTTTCATATCTTGGTTGTTGTAAAAAATGCTGCAATAAACATGGGAGTACAGATATCTGTTTGATATTCTGATTCATTTACTTTGGATAAATAATCCAGAAGTGGGTTTGCTAAACCACGATAGTTCTATTTTTAATTTTTTGAGGAATCTCCATACTGTTTTCCGTAATGGCTATACCATTTTACAATCCCACCAACAATATACAGCATTATCTTTTTTCCACATCCTTGCTGACACTGTTCTTTCTTGTCTTTTGGGTGATAGCCATTTTAACAGGTATAAGGGGATATCTCGTGGTTTTGATTGACATTTTCCTGATGGTTGTGCATCTTTTCATGCACCTGTTGGCCATTGTTATGTCTTCTTTGGCAACATATCCATTCATGTCCTCTGCTCATTTTAAAATAAGATTTTTTTTGTTATTGAGTATATGTGTATGTATTTTTAACATTAACCTCTTATCAGATATATAGCTTGCAAATATTTTCTCATAATTTTGTAAGTTACTTTTTAATTTTGTTAATGTTTCCTTGCTTAGAAAAGGTATTTTGTTTTGTTGTTGTTGCTGTTGTTGTTTTAATGTGATTCAGTTTCATTTATTTTTGCTTTTGTTGCTTGCATTTTGGTGCCATCTCTTAAAAATTGTTGCCAGGACCAAAGTCAAAAATATTTTTCCTATGTTTCCTTCTAGGATTTTTCTAGCTTCAGTTCTTACGTTTGGATTTTTTAATCCATTTTGAGTTAATTCTGGGGAGCAGTATAAGATATGAGTCCAATTTCATTCTTGCACATGTGGTTACCCAGTTTTCCCAACACCATTTATTAGAGAGATCATCTTTCCCATTTGGCAATCTTGGTTCCCTTGTCAAATATTACATGCCCATAGATGTGCTATAGATGCAGAAGATAACTTAGATGCTCTATAGATATGTCTGCTCCCCACTTTTTGCTCCTCTGTGGCAGATTTCCTAATTTTGCATGCCTTCTTTGGATCCTTCAATGCATCAGACCAGGTGTTGATAGTCTCCCTTATGTTTTCCCTAAAGCAATGCTAAGTGTTTAACTTTGAGGTCTCTTTCTGGCCTGCAGATTTGGGCCAGTTTTCTGTGTGTGCTCACCAGTCTTCTGCAAAGCCTGCTCTTGCCATGATAAGAAGCATGCACGGGGGCCAGCCACTAGGTGGAGGGGTGTATGGGTGAGGCTCACCGAGTTCTGGGGACATCTGTAAACCTGTTGGGGTATCTACAGGTGAGATGCCTCCCAGTGGAGTCTGTGATGCCACATCTCCTTGATACTATGTGGGCCCTGGTTGTCATTCTTCTCTTTGCTCACCATCCCTAGTTGTGCAGCTTTTGAGTCATTACTGAGTGGGGTAAGAGAGAAATGGGGCTCTTTGGCAGAGTCTCACACAGCTGGGGAAGCTGGGCACTCACTCATATGCACTCACTTTCTCCCACAGGAAAAATCACTGGCCCAGAAGTGTTCCTTGGTAATGAGCTGCTGCCTTGAGAGGGGGGGTGGGGATTATGAGGTTAAAGTCAAACTGCTCCTCTTATCCTCTCCAATGAGTTCTAGCTTAGATTTTTGTTTGTTTGCTTGTTTCAGAGGTATGCTGAAAATTTTCCATAGGCCTCCTGGACATCTATGAAGGCTTTTATCCATGAGTGATTATCTGAGTTAATGTTCTCTAGGGGGTTCCAGATTGTACCCCTGAGAAGCTGAAGCCAGGTCATGTGCCACTTCAAGGTGCACAGCTGGGACCGAGGCCTGTATGCCTAATACCTAATGCATGGTGGCTAAGGATCCTCCTAGGTCCTTTGACATATGGTGCTGGGTCATACAAATTCTGTAAAAGCACTTTTGTCTATGAAGGGACACCAACTGTGATTGTTAAGAGGAGAATACAACAAGGGGATGTCTTATTCAATCATTTTGTGATGTTACTCGCAGCTGCTCCTAAAGTTACTGCCTAAAATGGGGTTGGGGGAGGAAAACCTTTATATTCTCTTATTTCCACACTTCACCCTTTTACAAAGATTTTCACCGTCTAAAACATCTGGAAACAGGCTTTCTGCCTTGTTCGTAATACAGAGTAAAGCAGAGGAGGCACAGACAATGATTCTGAGCAAACAGGCCTGGGACAGGCAGAAAGATCTCTCATCCACTATATAATAAAGAAGTAGCCCAGTATGTAAGAAAGTCATAGAGATTGGATTTTGTCTCAGATAGAGCAAAGCATGTTTCCTAATTTATCATTTTACTGCCATGAAGTGTGACACCACAGTGAGACAATCAAAATATATAAACCCTGATATATGATCCATTTTGACTCTTACAGATAAAGATTGCTGAATCCTTATACTTTCAACTCAATCAATTGCTACATGGTCAATCACTAAGAGGGTTAAAAATATGAAATTGATCATGCTATAGTCAATTTATACCATCATATAGACTTGGTGTAAATTGGGATGAGAGCTAACAATCTGCAAGATAAGAAAAATTTTTTTAAAAATGACCTTGAACATTCTAGGATAAAGTGCAATAGCAAAAACTACACAGCTGAAATGTGCACACAAAAAATGAAACCAAAATGGGAGGCATTCTAACAACAAGAAAATATTACGATCGGGAAGGGGAAGTATATTTGCCTCACTTAGAAAGAAATCAAAATAAAAAGCAATGCATTATGTTATGAACTATTATCTCTTTGAATGAATATAAAGTAAAAATGAGAATTGAAACAAATAGCCCTGGAATACTGCTTTAACTTGGGTTTATCTTCAGCTGATGAAACTTTACCTAACCTTCAAAGTCTGTTTCAATACCATTCTACCATGGGCCTTTTTTTCTCCCCACTCTCAGATAGATACTAGCCTATAGCAAGTTACTGATATTTATCATATGACATTTTGATTATAATACACTGTTTAATACTTTTACTATTATAAGTCTGTAATGTCTTGTATATTATAAACTTCTTGCATAAGAAATTTTGGTCAATTCATTTTGACATTCATCACTACATTTGTGCAGTAAGTTCTCCATAAATTTTGATTGTCTAATTAATTGTAAGATCATATGTTCATCACTCATTCATTCCATAGTTATCTAAATCTTACACATAAAGCTTTGGAATAACTTTTAGTTTGGAGTTCTTTAGTAATTTAGGCTGATACAGATTTATTTAACTTTTTATTAAAATATATATAAATGCATATTTATAAATAGGGTAGGATTTAGCTTTTAGTATGATTTTTCATACACTGATTATTGATATATGATCAGTTCTCAGGTATAAAAATACAATTTTACCAGTGCCACAGAACCCATTTTCTCTCTCTTCCCGTCACTGCTTGCTTGTTCCAGGATAACTACCACCTGATTTTTAAAGCTTTGACTGGCTTCCTTTGCTCGACATTAAATTTTTAAGACTTTTTAAAATGTAGGTAGTATTGTTATAAATTATTCAGTTATAGTACTACATAGAATTTATCATAATATTTTTGTTTATTAAGCTGCTAATGGGAATTTTGATAATTTTCAGTTTGGGGCGAATTTCTAGTTATGATTACTGCAGCAGTGAATACACGCATATGTATATTTATCAAGTGTATTACTACAAGTACAATCGTTTTGCATATGTCATGCATATAATACTGGACTCTGTTCTGTCCCATTGCTCTGTTTGTTGATCCTTACATCAGAGTTTTATAATGAATTTTAACATCAGGAAAACACCAAGCCAAAAAGTAGTGCAGCTGTTTGATTCTTTAACAGTGACTTAATATCCCAAGGCCTTTGCATCTCTACATCAATTCTAGGTTGCTTTTCAAGTTCCACCAGGACTTGCTTTTTAAAAAAGCAGAAATTATGCTGATTTCTGAGGTTAACTGGGAGAAATTTTGTATCTTTATAATACTGAGTTATCAATTCATTAATGTGATATAGTCTAACATTTCTCTCAGCGGCCATCACAGAGGCACAAGTGATCAAAATGAAGTTCCATCCCTTTGTGACTTTTGACCGGAGCAAGAACTGTAAAAGGCATTTCAATGCACCTTCCTGCATTCGAAGGAAGACTATGTCTTATCCTCTTTCCGAAGAGCTGAGACAGAAGTGCAATGTTTAATCCATGCCCATCCAAAAGGATGATGAAGTTCAGGCTGCCCGAGGACATTATGAAGGGCAGCAAATTGGCAAAGTAGTCCAGGTTTACAGGAAGAAATATGTGAACGAGTGCAACAGGAGAAAGCTAATGGTACAACTGTTCATGTGGGCATTCACCCCAGGAAGGTGATTACTACTAGACTAAAGCTGGACAAAGATCGCAAAAAGATCCTTGAACGTAAAGCCAAATCTCACCAAGTAGGAAAGGAAAAGGGAAAATACAAGGAGGAAACAATTGAGAAGATAAAGGAATGAAGTAATACTATATACAGCTTTCATTAAAAACTTAAAATGAAAAAAAAAATTCTCTCAAAAACATGCTCTAACTTTTAGTTTTTAAGTTCTGCATATCTTTTAGAAGATATTTCTCTAGGCATTTGAAGTTTTTCATATAAAACTTTATAGGCTGGGTGCACACAATTTGGGCATGGGTAGGGCCCCTAGGCCTGGCCAGCAATCAGGGCTGATCTAGGGGGTGACTGGCAGGGCAATGGGGGCCCTTGCTCACACCTGCCTTGGCCTGGTGCTGGCCCCTTGCTGGTCCCTCCCCACTCCTGCCATCTGTGGGTGACCAGTGGGGCAATCAGAGTCTCCGCTCACACCTACCTTGCCCTGGCACCACCTGCTCGCCTGTTCCACCATCCTGTCGTGGTCGTGCTCTAGTCGGGGTCCATTGGGGCCGGCAGTGCCTCCACTGCTGCCTGCTGCCAGCCCTGTGTTGTCAAAGCCCGCTATGTTCTGCGATACCTCCTGATGGTCAGCGCACATCTAACTACAGGTCGGTCAAACTCCCAGCTGTGGGGACAATTTGCATATTAGCCTTTTATTATATAGGATGGTATATTTAATTTTCAAATTGTTTTCTAATATATAGAAATAAAATTGTTTTTTAAATTTTGATCTAGTATCTTATGACCTTGCTAAATTCACCTATTAGCTACACTATATTTTTGAAAGTGTTTCTATACATTGGCAGATTTTATAGACATAATCACATAATGTCAGTAATGATAGCTTCATCTCTTCCTTTCTATCATTTTGCCTTTTGTTTCTTTTCTTACCTTATTGCACTGCTTAGCACCTCAAATACATAATGCAGAACACAGTGGTCTACAGTGAGCAACCTGTTCATGTTTCTATCTCAGAAGCAAACTCTTATACTTCACTACTGAACATGGTATTTGTTTTAGGTTTATTTTTAAAATATATTCTTTAGTTCTAGTTTGTTAGGAGCTTTCTTTTTAAGTTGTAGGAAATTATTTTGTTATTTTTTTCTACATTTATCTGGATGATCACATGATTATCTCATTTGTTCCATTAATGTAGTAAATTAAAAAGACTACTTTTTGAATTTTAAAACAACCTTGCACTTCTAAATATACAAGTTGACTGTTATATATAATCTTTTAAAATGCATTTACAAATACTGAATTTTATTTGCTGACAGTGTCAAGGATTTTTGTACCTATAATTATGAGATATTGATTTGTACTTTTCCTGTTTTGTAATGTTCTCTGAAAAAATTTAGAACTGAGATTATATTAGCCTTATAAATAGAAGCAAATTATTTATTCTTTTTGCATTTTTGGAAGAATTTGTACAAAATTGGTATATTTTATTTCTTAAAGAAGAAGAAGAATTCACTAGAGAAACTATTCTCACAACACCAAAATTTAGCAAGTGTCTCACTGGGAAAATTAGCCAGGAACTTTTGTTTTCTAAAATTTCTAAATTTAGTCCACCAACACAGAAATTCCCCCAAATTTTATTTATTTTTATTCCCACAAAAGAAGTGCTCAGCCAGTACTTTCATCAGCCCTTGTCCAGAAGTGGGAAATGCTCTTAGATGATGGTAGAGGTTTGATTATGATGAGGCCATCTTGGGAATATTCTACTGTCCTTGAATTCTAGATAATCCAATCTTCATTGATTTCATAGCTCTTTGATGCCTTAAAATATGTGAGGGTTTTTTTTTTTCTGGTTGTTATTGCATAAGCACTGATCTACCATTGTGTACTACACTATATATGCAGAAATGTAGATTGTCTTTTTAAGAAAACAGATGGTAGTTTTTCTCTTGGTTGGAGTCAAAGTTCTAGAAGGCTCAGAAGAATTCCTTTTTTTATTTTTATTTTTTAAATATATTTTTATTGATTTTTTTACAGAGAGGAAGGGAGAGGGATAAAGAGTTAGAAACATCAATGAGAGAGAAACATCGATCAGCTGCCTCTTGCACACCCCCTACTGAGGATGTGCCCGCAGCCAAGTACATGCCCTTGACTGGAATTGAACCTGGGACCCTTGAGTCCGCAGACCAATGGTCTATCCACTGAGCCAAACCGGTTAGGGCGAATTCCTTTTTTAAAAAATGCTTATGAACTCTTCCTTGGTTTTTTAAATTAAAAAGTAGTATCTGCTAATTTTAATGATATGGTAGTCATTGTGTTCTTATAAATTCCTAAAATGGGTTGAAATAAGAATTTCCTTAATTCTAGCTTAAAACATGGATTCAAGGCTCTCAGTCCCAAAAATTCCTCCAAAATGACTGGGATGGAGCCCAGGTTAACTATAATTTTAATATACTTCCCAGGTAAGTCTGATGCAGCTCATCCACATGAATACATTTGGAAATCACTGAACTGGGCATGAAGTGATTAAAAAGTAATGTTCTGTATCACTATGTTTATAGTGAAATGCAGGAAATTTCATGGACTGTAAAAATGGGATCAATTTCAGTCCCCACTGCTATACAGTATGGAAATACAGATCTCTAAAAGAGGTTTAAAACTACTCCCCAATATCGCAGTACATAACAGAAAGTTGAGATGGTACAAAGAATGTGAATGCCAGAACTAAAGATTTCTGATCCTACAGGCAGAGCACTCTCTCTCGCCTGGAGGCTGAAAATCCATCTCCTGGATTAGTTAGAAAAGACCAAGAACTCTGGATGATAAGTCAATAAGAACCCCAAAATAAGAAGCAAATAGTCCTTTTGTTGTTGTTGTTGTTTTGTTTTGTTCTTTGAATTTAAAAGCTTGGGACCAGGCTTATTGATACTTTAAGTTGCTTTAGCTTTATCTTTAATTTTATTTTTCAACTGTAATTTACATTAAAAATTATTTTGAATTAATTTCAAGTGTACAGTAGAGTGGTTAGACAATCCCAAATTTTACAAAGTGGTCCCCTGAGGTTTCAAGTACCTACCTGGCACTGTATATAATTATTACAATATTATTGCCTATGTTCTCTGTGTTGTACTTTACTACTGTGTGATTATTTTATGACTACCAATTTATAGTTCTTAATCTCTTCACTTTTTTACTCATATTTTATTTTTTTCTTAAGATTCCACATATAAGTAAATTATATGGTATGTGTTTTTCTCTGATTTATTTCACTTAGCGTAATAGCCTCTAGGTCTATCCATGCCATTTCAAATAGTAAGATTTTGTTCTTTTTTAATGGCTGAGTAGTAGTCCATTGTATATATGGACCAACACTTTTTTTATCCATTGGTTTTTTTGGGTTGCTTTCATATTTTGGCTATTGTAAATTTGGGTTGCTTTCATATTTTGGCTATTGTAAATAATACTGCAATGAACAAAAGAGCACATATATTCTTTCAAATTAGTTTTTTTGTCGTTTTCTTTGATACATACCCAGAAGTGGAATCACTGGGTCCTAAGGCAGTTCCATTTTTAATTTTTTGAGAAAACTCCATACTGATTTCCACAGTGGTTGTACCAATCTGCATTCTTATCAACAGTGCACAAGGATTCCCTTGCTCCATGTTCTCACCAATACTTGTTGATTTATTGGTGATAGCCATTCTGACAGGTGTGAGGTGATACCTCATTGTTTTGATTTGCATTTCTCTAATGATTAGTGACATTGATCATCTTTTCAGATATTCATTGGCCATCTATATGCCCTCTTTGGAGAACTGTCTACTGCCCATTTTTAATGGGACTTTTTTTTGGTGTTGAGTTGTATGAGTAGTTTATACATTTTGAATACTAACCCCTTATGGATTGTATCATTGGTAAGTATCTTTTTCCATTTGGTAAATTGTCTTTCATTTTGTTGACGCTTTCCTTTGCTGTGAAAAATCTTTTTTAGTTTAATGTAGTCCTATTATTTTTTTCTTTCCCCCACCTTGTCCAAGGAGATATATCCAAAAAAATTACTAAGAGTGATACCAAAGAATTTACTGCCTGCTTTCTTCTATAAGTTTTACGGTTCATTTTCAGTTTATTTTTGCATATGGCTAAGAAGGTGGTTTAGTTTCATTTTTTTTTTGCATTTATATGTCCAATTTTGCCAGCACCATTTGTTTAATATACTGTCTTAACACTCTGCATTATTCATTGAACAATATATGAATAAATGCAGTAAGTGACATCTACTCTTTAAAGAAGTCTGATGGTTAAACCATGGTAACATTTCTTTACATTGTGAAGTCATTTTAAATGGTGCTTAAGTAGTATAATAACAAGAAAAATTTATGATATAGCATTTTTAGAAAGGTAGATACAAATAGCATATGCTGCATTATACAACACATTAAGTTACCCTATTCATTGTGTGGGGGGACCTAAAATATACATAGACCTGTTAAAAATTGTAGTTTTGAAGAAACTATATATGGTATTTATTTATTTATTTATTTTCTTTTAGTATTTAGTATCCAGACTTTATTTAATAAAACTATTTTTTAAATGAAAACCCTATTGAAGATATTGGGAAAGAGAACACTAAAAAAATAGAATTTCCAAAAAATAAAAATAAATATTTTTTCCGGAGCTGAGCTACAAATATTTAATGCCACCAATCTATGTAGGTGAAAATATCTCAAGTATCATTCTGTATGATAAGAGAAGTCCAGAGGCTGGAATGACCAGGCCCACTTTTTTCCTCTTCAGGAGGGTGTGTTAGAAGGGGAAAGGTATGAAGAAGTTGTGATTAAATAATGAACCTTTGGTATTTGACCAGGCAAGGAAAAAAGTGAAGCCAGAAGACTGCTGACTTTTTTTGGGCTCTATGCCTACTGAGGCTGAGATTAGGTACAATATAGGTGAATAAGCAAAAATTGAAAGGGTTATAATGATAAGAGTGTAGATTTTCTCTTTTTAAAAAAATGTTTTATTGATTTTTTTACAGAGAGGAAGGGAGAGGGATAGAGAGTTAGAAACATCGATCAGCTGCCTCCTGCACACCTCCCACTGAGGATGTGCCCACAACCAAGGTACATGCCCTTGACAGGAATAAAACCTGGGACCTTTCTGTCCTCAGGCCGACGCTCTATCCACTGAGCCATACCAGTTAGGGCAAGAGTGTAGATTTTCAAATTTAAGTTTTGTGGTTGTCACCCTGGGTCACTGGAAATCTGTTAAATTCATTAACTCAATGATCAGTCACAATGTCTAATGAGACTTACAATTTCTTTTTAATGAGAATCCAAACCAAGTCATAGCATCACAAATATGAAGAGATACTTGAGAACAGGTGTAGTATCTAATAATTTTCAGATTATTTCTTAATAAATGATTAATAATTCATTATCAGTTATTCATTAAAAAATCTTAAAATGAAAAGTTGAAAAAGCCAGGTAGAGAAAGACAAGTACCATATGATTTTACTCATGTGTGGAATTTAATGAACAAACTGAACTGATAAGTAAAATAGAGACAGATTCACAGATCAAGAGCAGGCAGCCAGTCTGGTTGGGAAGGGGAGGAGCAGGGGATAAGAGGGTGGAAGGACTAAGCAAAAACAGGAAAAAGGAGAAATAACTCATGGACCTGGACAATAGTGTGGTGATTGTGGGGGAAGGGAGGTGGGTAGAAGTGGAAGAGGCTATAGGTTAGATGAACGGTAATGGCAAAAAAATAAAGAAAAAAATTAAGAAAGTATTGCTAAAGGAGAACTCAAAGTGTTTAACAAAAAAGATGTATCCTCTAGCTAGTGTTGCTCAGTGGATAGAGCTTTGGCCTGCATACTGAAGAGTCCAATTTCAGCAAGGGCACATGCCTGGGTTGTGGGCTCAATCCCCAGTAGGGGGCGTGCAGCCAATCAATGATTCTCTCTCATTATTGATGTTTCTATCTCCCTCTGCCTTTCCCTTCATCTCTGAAATCAATAAAAATATTTTTTTAAAAGATGTAAAAACCCCACTTCAAAAATCCTCATTTATACCATATCAGGTACATATGCATTTTTCTACTTATTATAAATGAAATATATATTATTTGTCTACATGTGTTCTCTTAAGCTGATTGTGAAATTTCTGACTTCCAAGCCTTTGCTTTTATACTGTCAATATATTGAACAGTGCTTGGCACATGATGGGTTTCTATTATATAAATGTTTTTCCTGACACAGTGCTAAAAATCTGTACTCCTATAGCTTGCAATCAGAGAATCAGTCATTCAAAACAAAGTTTTACATTTTCAATCATAGGATCTGTTTAAGCCCAAGTAGAGGGCTTACTAGTTGGAAATGGAAAGAAAGGGCACACTGACAATAGATTGAAAACTAAGTAGTTTTATATGATTCTTCCACGCTTTTTTGCTCTGTGAGTCAAGAACAACTGGTTTGCTTCTCTTTATGGATTAATATGGTCAGGGATCCCATCTTTTCTCACTGTATATTATAGAGCTGAAAAAACATATCAATTATCAATAGTATATCTTATTATATAATTATAGAACTGCAGGATTCAAAAGAACATTAAATGTCACCTCATTCAAGAATTCATCTGTCTGAGAATCTCTGATTTAAACAAGAGAATTCTAGATATCAGGCAAAAAAAGATAGTTTTTCCGTTCTTTCATTTCTGTCTCAGCATTATTAGGATCCTGTGGAGCTTTATAAATGTCCCCTTTTGTCCCCTCCCATGATAACAAGCTGTTGAGACATAAGTAACAAAAATGAAGATAAAAATGATAATATTGCTAATTAGAGATAACTGTAGATGTGTGACCCTATGGACATCCTATTACTCCCAAACTGAATTTTCTCCCCCAGATTAAAAGGCTTTCCCTTTCAAAGGTAGAGTCTGAACTCGTCAACTTATCTCATGGTGGGGAACATACCAAAATGCATTTCCTCTGCAGGCAGGCTGAAGTTGATCATGAAGAATCAAGGTTGAGCATATTCTAGTAACATAAGATCTGTAACTGAAGTGACTCCTCCTCTTTGGAAAGTTCTTCTCATTCTTTTCTCTAGCAGGGGTAGAGTAGAAATCCCCTTCCACTGTAGGTACCATTCTCTCTTCACAACACCCAATGCCTAGGTGTTATCCTAAGTAGCGCAGGGCCTTTTAAAAGATCACCCAACCCAGTACTGTCTTCGCTAAAACTATCTAATGACCTCCCTTCTCTCCTCTCGTTTCTCATTTCCCTTTGGTTCTGCTCTATATGCTACAAACAGAAATAGTTGATCTATATTTTGGGTAATGTGTTCCACCCTTTATAAATAAGGTATTATATTGCACCTCTGGAGATCTTCCCCAATCTTTTATGAGAAGACGTTAAAGGGGAAATAATTCATAATAAACACCCTCAGCTCATACATCAAGGCAACAGGTTACATTAGGGAATCAGCCCTGCAAGGTAAGTTGCTCTTTTAGATCCTTATCTAGCCTAGTTACAATGCATTCATTATGAACACACTCTTTCCTCAAACAAAAGATATTTAATTTGGGGATTCAAGTTCCTGCAGCCCATTCATACTACATCACCTCACTGATGATTATCTGGTTCTTCCTGCTGTTTCATAGCTAGGAATACTTAAATCTGAAGTCACAAGCCCAAATATCTACAGAGGCCAAGTGAACAATGTAAATAAGCAAAGCAGAAAAGTGGAATTAAAAAATGGGGAGTGTGTTGAATAGAAAGTACATGTGCCATGGAAAGAGGTAGCTGCAAACTCCATGTTATGGTTTGTCATGATTTAACATAGTAAACTAGCTGTCTTTCTACCTTGCAATTTTTTTTTAATATGTATTTTATTGATGTTTTACAGAGAGGAAGGGTGAGGGATAGGGAGTTTGAAACATCAATGAAAGAGAAACATCGATCAGCTGCCTCCTGCACACCCCCTCCTGGGGATGTGCTGGCAACCAAGGTACATGCCCTTGACCAGATCGAACCTGGGACTCTTCAGTCTGCAGGCCAACGCTCTAGCGACTGAGCCAAACCGATTAGGGCTACCTTCCAATTCTTAAGAGGAAGCTCAGAAACTCAGACTTTTATATAAAGTCCTTTTAATAGGAGATATGTAAAACTAATTTTAAAAAAAAGAGCAATATGAGATCAACTGAAGAACTTGTATGCATGCATATAAGCATAATCAATGGACACAAGACACTGGGAGGGGGGAGAGGGGAGAAGGTCAAGGGAAAAAATGGAGACTTATCTAACACACTTTAAGCAATAAAACAAAATTAAAAAAAATATAAAAGAACAATTAATTTTCACATTAGTAGGAAACAAATAAAAATAAAACCCCAAACTAAAATACTCAGACTATATATGGCCCATAAGCTACATATTTACAGCTGGTGCTCTGTATTAACAATCACTTGACTCTTGACCCACCTGCTCTACTTTTTACCAGAGAGAGTCCAAGCATGCCCCCATCCTGCTGGTCTTCTCTGCTTGACACCCATGATAAAGCCTTCAGCCCCTTTACTGTAGATTGTATCTGCAGAACCAAGCTCCCCTTCTGGCTCATTCTCAGGGTTCCAGAATCAGAGAATCATCTTTTTCATATTAGAGTCTGGCTTTTAAAGAGGCTATACATTTTCATAATGTGAGCTGTGGAATGTCATTAATTTTTTTTATTGTTTTGTTTGTTTTACCTTCAACCTGGAATAGAGTAGAAAGGATTCAGGCTAGTTTTGGGAGTGTGATATAATGAACAAATCCTTGGTGAAACGTCTGATAAACATAGCTTCTAATCTTGTCTTTGTCATTTCTTAGCAGCATGATCATATTCAAGTCCCTCAGCTCTACTGAGTTTTCATTTTCTCACATGCAAAATGGAGATGCTAATAAAGGATTGTTATAAGGATTAAATGCGATAGTATATAATACCAAGGAAACCAATAAATGTTATTGAAACATAGGGCATTATTATGATTGATGTTTTTAATATTTAAATCTAAACTTGCCTTGAATTTCTTTTGTTTCATTAAAATTACTTATTTTTCTTTTTTATCTTATAAAATGGAATTAACAAAAGGGGATAACTAAATCTCAATGCAGGGTCAAGTTTTAAAGGAATATACAGTATTGATCTGGTGCAATATTTTTCTCAACATTTCATTCTAAAAACATATGTATTGAACACTCACTACAGGCCAAACATTGTTCTAGGCACTGGTACATAGAGATGAACAGGACAGGAAAAGGATCTACCCTCATAAAACTTAAATTTCTTATTAGGGAGACAGATCATGAACACTGAAACACATAAATACAAAATTTAATATGATTTACATGTTTTAAGGTAAAATACAGCAAGATGTGGAAATAGTGATGACAGGAGAAAGAGGAGCCATTAAATTAAATTTAAATTTATGTATTTATTTTTAAATTTTATTTTATTGTTTAAAGTATTACAGATAGTAGTACATATGTCTCCTTTTTCCCCCCATTGACCTTCCCCCAGACTCCCCTACCCCCCAGCATATGCCCTCAACACCCAGCTCCTCCTCTGCCAGTGTCTTGTGTCCATTGGTTATGCTTATATGCATGCATACAAGTCCTTTGGTTGATCTCTTACCTCCCCACCCCCCAACATTCTCCAGCCTTCCCACTGTAATTTGACAGTCTGTTTGATGCTTCTCTGCCTCTGTATCTATTTTTTTATTCATCAGGTTATAATGTTCTTTATTATCCATAAACTAGAGGCCCGGTGCATGAAATTCATGCACTCACTGAGGGAGCGGAAGGCCTCAGACCGGCCTGCGCCCTCTCGCAGTCCAGGGGTTTTCACTCCTTACTGTCTGCCTGTTTGCTTCTCCTTGCTACTCAGCTTGCTGCTCCTTAGCAGTGACATGGAGGCGGGAGAAGCTCCCACCATTGCTGCTGTGCTCACCAGCCACGAGCCCAGCTTCTGGCTGAGCAGTGCTCCTCCTGTGGGAGCACACTGACCACCAGGGGGCAGTTCCTGCCTTGAGCATCTGCCCTCTGGTGGTCAATGCACATCATAGCAACCGGTCATTCCTCTGTTCAGTGTATTTGCATATTAGGCTTTTATTATATAGGATGAGTGAGACCATGTGATGTTTTTCTTTCACTTTCTAGCTTATTTCACTTAGCACAATGCTCTCCAGTTCCATCCATGATGCTACTGCAAATGATAAGAATTCCTTTTTTATAGTAGCGTAATATTCCATTGTATAGATGTACCATAGTTTTCTTTTTTAAAAATATGCTTTATCAATGTTTTACAGAGAGGAAGGGACAAGGATAGAGAGTTAAAAACATCCATGTGAGAGAAACATCGATCAGCTGCCTCCTGCACACCCCCAACTGGGGATGTGCCCACAACTAAGGTACATGCCCTTGACTGGAATCTAACCAGGGACCCTTCAGTCCCCAGGCTGATGCTCTATCAACTGAGCCAAACCGGTTAGGGCATGTACCATAGTTTTCTAATCCACTCACCTGTTGATGGGCATTTAGGCTGTTTCCAAATCTTAGCTATTATAAATTGTGTTGCTATGAACATAGGGATACATATATCCTTTCTGATTGGTGTTTCTGGTTTCTTGGGATATATTCCTGGAAGTGGTATTAATGGATCAAATGTAAGTTTCATTTTTAAATTTTTGAGGAAACTCCATACTGTTTTCCACAATGGCTGCATCAGTCTGCATTCCCTCCAGCAGTGAAGGAGGGTTCCTTTTTCTCCGCATCCTCTCCAGCATTTGTCATTTGTTGATGATAGCCATTTTGACAGGTGTGAGATGATACCTCATTGTCATTTTAATTTGCATTTCTCAGATGATTAGTGACTTTGAATATGCTTTATGTGTCTCTTGGCTTTCTGAGTGTCCTCTTTTGAATATATTCTATTGAGCCTAGCTAGAGGTTCATCAATCTTGTTCATCCTTTCATAGAACCAGCTCTTGGTTTTGTTGATGTTTTGAACTGTTTGTTGTTGTTTTTTTTGGTCTCTATGTCATTCATCTCTGCTCTGATCTTTAGTATTTCCTTCCTTCTGCTTATGCTGGGCTTTTCTTGTTGCTCTCTTTCTAACTCTTTGAGTTGTAGGGTTAGATAATTTATTACCACTGTTTCTTATTTTTTGAGGCAGGTCTGTAGAGCTATGAACTTCCCTCTCAAGACTGCTTTCACTATGTCCCATATATTTTGGATTGTTGTGTTTTCATTGTCATTTGTTGCCATGATGCTTTTTACTTCTTCTTTGATCTCTCTGGTAACCCAGTCATTGTTTAATAGCATGCTATTTAGCCTCCAGGTGTTTGATTTTTTAAAATTAATTTTACTGTAGTTGATTTCTAGTTTTATGCCATTGTGGTCTGACATGGTGCTTGATATGATTTCTATCTTCTTGAATTTAAAGAGACTTTGCCTGTGACCCAATATATGGTCTATCTTTGAAAATGACCCATGTGCACATGAGAAGAATGTATATTCTGTGGCTTTGGAGTGAAATGTTCTGAAGATGTAAATTAATTCCATTTGATCTAGTGAATCATTTAGGATTGCTGTTTCTTTGCTGGTTTTTTGTTTAGAAGATTTGTCCAATGGTGATAGTGCAGTATTAAAGTCCTCTACTATGACTGTATCTCTCCCTTGATATACTCCAAAAGTTTTTTTATGTATTTGGGTGCTCCTGTATTGGGTGTGTATATGTTTACCAGAGTTATATTTTCTTGTTGGATTGCTCCATTTAGTATTATGAAGTGGCTTTCGTTATCTCTTGTTATGTCCTTCACTTTGAGATCTAATTTGTCTGAAATAAGTATTGCTATCTCAGATTTTTTTTCATTTCCATTCACTTGAAAAATCTTTTTCCATCTCTTCACTGTCAGTCTGTGTGAGTTATTTTTTCAGAGGTGGGTTTCCCATAGACAGCAGATATATGTGTCATGTTTTCTTATCCACTCAGCTACCCTATGTCTTTTGATTGGGGCATTTAATCCATTAACATTTAAAGTTATTATTGATAGGTTCTTATTTGTCACCATTTTTATTCTTTACACCTGTGTTCCTTCTTCATTTCCTATTTCTTCTTTTTACAGTAGACCCTTTAGCATTTCTTGCATTGCTGGTTTGATGGTAATAAACTCTCTTAGTTCTTTTTAGTCTGTGAAGCTTCTGATTTCACCCCCAATTTTGACTGATAACCTTGCTGGGTACAGTATTCTTGCATTCAGACCCTTCCTTTGCATGACTTTGTATATTTAATTTTATTCCCTTCTTGCCTGATGTGTTTCTTTTGAGAAATCAGTCGCTAGTCTGGTGGGGGATCCTTTGTAGGTAACTGTCTGTCTCTCTCTGGACACTTTTAAGATTCTTACTTTGTCATTGGTGTTTTCCAATTTAATTATAATTTGCCCTGGTGTCAGTCTTTTGGAGTTTATTTTATTTGAGACTTTGTGAGCTTCTTGGATTTGTGTCAGTTTTCCTTCTCTATATCAGGGAAGTTTTCTGTCATTACTTCTTCAAACATGTTTTCTATTCCTTGCTCAGTTTCCTCTCCTTCTGGCACCCCTATTATGTGGATGTTGTTTTGTTTTGTGTTGTTCCAAAGTTCTCTTAGGCTCTACTCCTGCTTTTTAATTTTTTTTTTCTAGATGATGCTCTGCTTGGGTATTTTTTCTTACCTTGTCTTCTAGCTCACTGATGTGGTCCTCTGCTTCTTCTAGTCTACTGTTATGCTTTCTATTGAAACAGCGATGTCATTTTTCATTTCTTCTTGGTTCTTCATATCCTTTTGGTGCTTACACATAGTGTTGAATTTGTCTTCCATTCTTTTCAGCCACCTTAAGACCATTTTTCTGAATGATTTCTCTTACATATAGTTGCCTCTGTTTTGTTTACTTCCTTTTCTGGTGATGCCTCCTTTTCTTTCATTAGCAGGCTGTTTCTTTGTCTCTCCATGATCTCTCTTCTCTGGGTGTCTGGTTATGTAGCGCTCTCTCTCCTTTATCTAGGTGAAAGTTGACCTTTTCATGAGGAGAGCAGGGCTTGTCAGAGTCCAGGTATTTGCGCTGCTAGAGATTCAGTGTTCCTGAGTTCATAGCTGGTCCCTGGGTGCCATGGTTGCAGGGTCCCTGGATGTATATGCTTCCCATAACAGCCACTCTCCCCTTCAAGATGGTGTAGTCTTCTTATGTATTTATTTTTTAACAATTAAAAATCTTTATTGCAAAGCTGAATATATTTTCAAAATAAAATACAGTATTTAAGGAGAGGATAAAATATAAATGTTCACTTGGGAGATTTTAATCTAATAAAAGAGTAATCTTGAAATTGACCATTTCTATGGGATGCCTAAGCCACGCCCACCAGCCAGTCACAGCAGCTGTATACAAATTAACCCAGCCAAGATGGAGGCCGGCAGTCACGGAGCTGGAGTAAATGGAGGCTTCAGTTGCAGCAGGAGTAAACTGTCTACCAGCCGGCTCAGCTTCTCCAGGCTCAGGCAACAACATTTTCAACAGTGTTGCAATTATAGAAGCCTTGGGCTGAAGCAAACAGCAGCCTTCCATTGCACCAGTGATGGAGGAAACTGCCTGCCTAGAGTCTACTAAGGCAACATTCTTAGAGTCTACTAAGGCAATATTCTTTCAATTATAGAAGCCACAGAGCTGAAGCCAACAGGAGGCTTTGTTACCTGCCTAGGCCTCAGCTTAAAGGAACAGTGTATCAATTATAGAAGACAAATAAACCCCAGAAACCTGCTTCCAGCCAGCCTTGATGGGATGTTGGGTCAATGGGAGCTGTGGGCAGCCTGAAAGCCTGAAATCGCCCCTCAGCCCATCACCCAGACTGGCCACACCCCAATGGGGTGAGGGTCCCCACTGGAGGGCTTGGCCAGCCTGCAAACAGCCATCAGTCTCTCACCCAGGCTGGCCAGGTACACTAGTAGGGACCCAAAACCTGAGGGGACTGTGGGCAGCCTAACAGTCTTAAAACGGCCCTCAGGCCTGCACCCAGGCTGTCCAATGGGGTGAGGGACCCCACTGGGAGGCTTGGCCATCCTGCAAACAGCCATCAGCCCCTCACCCAGGCTGGCCAGGTACCCCAGTAGGGACTCAAAACCTGAAGGGACTGTGGGCAGACTGAAAACGCCCCTCAAGTCCTCACCCAGGCTCTCCAGGCATCCTAGTAGGGACCCAAAATCTGAAGGGACTGTGGATAGCCTGAAAATGCCCCTCAGTTCCTCATCCAGGCTGCCCACGCACCCCAGTAGGGACTCAAAACCTGAAGGGGCTGTGGGCAGGCTGAAAACGGCCCTCAGCCCATCACCCAGGCTGGCTACACCTCAGTGGGGTGAGGGTCCACACTGGGAGGCTTGGCCAGCCTGCAAACAGCCATCAACCCCTCACCCAGGCTTACCAGGCACGCCAGCAGGTGGACATCCCCAGAGGGGTCTCAGACTGCGAGGGCACGGGCCGGGCTGAAGGACCTCCAGAGTGCACAAATTTTTGTGCACCGGGCCCCTAGTATATATTAATATCCTATGTAATAAAAGTCTAATATGCTAAGTGTCTGGTTGTTGGGTCATCTGTTCAATCAAAGCATAATACGCTAATGATATGCTAAGGCTGCTCAACTGCTTGCTACGATGTGCACTGACAATTAGGGAGCAGACGCTCCAACTGGTAGGTTAGCTTGCTGCTGAGGTCTGGCTGATTGGGACTGGACTAGATGGGCCAGATACACCCTGGAGCCTTCCTGGTCCCTCCCTGGCCCAGATCATGCACCAGTGGGGTTCCTCAGCCTGGCCTGTGCCCTTACATAATCTGGGATCTCTCAGGGATTTTTGGAGAGCCGGTTTCCACCTGATCCCGCAGGCTAGGCTGAGGGACCCAACTGGGGCATGAATTCATGCACAAGGGCCTCTAGTTTATATATAATGCCCACAAAACCCTGGGAAATGTAGTTTGATGAAGATTCAATTTGAGTAAAAGATGCTGCTGAGAAACCAAACATTCTATGACTGTAGAGGAGCCCCCTATTTCTTGGTGTGTTCTCATTTTCTTCATACTCCATGCAGAGGATGACTGCTGAGTCCAGCATGTGGAGGAGAAGGGACCCAGCCTAGCAATAGTGCTCTCCTGCATCCACTGGCCTCAGAGACTGTCTGGTGGAGGTGTAGGTGAAGGTGGGCAGTATAGTGATAGTTGGAGAGACATCAGTGGAGAAAAGAAGCATTGCTGTTTTAAGATCCATGTCCACTACTGGTGAGGGGCCCATTAGGGCTTGGCTTCAGGCATCCTGGCAGGTTTGGAGAAGCAGCTTGTGAAGTGGGGATTTTCATCATCTCTCCCAGAGACTTGAGCATCTTTAGCATCTCCGCCATCCCCTCCTCTTGCCTGGAGCATTTGGATCTCTCTTCCTTCAGTTTGTGGACCAGCAAGGTAATTTCCTGCCTCAGTATCCAGTAGGTCACAGTCACCCTTCTGTAAGTGTTGGGTATATTTAATGACTCTCTCTCAGGCATGGCATCATCTAAGGATGACTCGATCCCCGCACACTGCTCTCTCCTTGCACTATACTTGTCAATGAGATGACATTTCTCCTCCAACTGTGCTGCCAGTGCTTTTGTGAGCTGCATTTCACATCTTCCATAAAGTCAACTCAGCATAGAGTGAGCAAGTGTGACTATAAATACGCGACCCACCAAAAAGCCTACAATTGGTGGACCCGCCAGTGTCTCCCACTGGAGGATGTATACATGAGGCATGGACTAAGGACATCAGGCAGCGTTTCCATCGCTACCTTGCCCAGGCCCTAAGCCCAGCTCCACAGAGTACCTCACCTCTCTGTGGACCATTTGCACAGGGCCTGCCCCATCACCATGGAGCTTCTGGCCACAGCAGACCCATGACACCCCAACATTCCACACAGAACCCGGCCAGCAACAGTGGCTCTGATTGGTTTTCAATGATATGGTTGGGTTAGAGGGAGATTTGTAAGTAAAATGACTTCGTCTCCATGACTACCGAGTTATCATTCTCCTTCATCTCTATATGCATGTTTTAGTATCAGAATATATTAAAATATAGTGAAAATAGAAACCTTAAGTCTATGACATGATACATTTTAAAACTTTATACCTTCCTATGGTTCCAACAGCACTATCTCTGCAGGCCTACCTCAGAGACATTGCAGATTTGGTTCCACACCACCGCAATAAAGCCAGTATCACAATCAAGCAGGTTGCAATCTTTTGCTGGTGGAGAGTCTTGCCTTCAATTGGAAAAATCACATCTTCAGAGTACAGTAAAGCAAAGTTCAGTACAATGACTGATTCCTGTACATGGATCTTTTCTATCTAAAAAAAAATTGTTTTTTTGTTTTTCAATTACAGGTGACATTTATTGTTCTATTAGTTTCAGTATACAGCATACTGGTTATATATTTATATGATTTGTTAAATAAACCCTCTCCCCATAAGTCTAGTACACAGCTAGCACCTGCCCTCATAAAACTTAAATTTCTTATTATGGAGACAGATCATAAACACTTAAATACATAAATACAAAATTTAATGTGGTTTATATGCTTTATGATAAAATAAAGCAGGATGTGGGAAATAGAAAATGACAATAGGATAAAGAGGAGGAGTTACTAAATTACAATGAATTAATTAATCTTAAATTTTAATTAGTTAAATTTTGGGGAGTTATTTTAAGTTGTACGGTCAGGGAAAGCCTGTCAGAGCAAGTGACATTTGAGCAAAATTATGTCTGAATTGCAAGAATAAGCCAAGGAGGTGTTGGAGCGGAGGAGGTGGGTGTGCAAGAGAAATACTCCAAGCAGAGGAAGTGGCAAATGCAAAGTATAAAAAGCAGGAATAAGCTTTGTACATTCAAAGAACAGAACAAAGAGCATTGTTATTTAAACAAAGAGGAGAGAAAGGGTAGGAAATAAGATATAAGAAGAGAGCAGCGAAAGATCTAATACAAATTGTGAGCTAAGTAATAAGAAGACTTCCCATAAGAGGTAGGACTCAGCCAACTAGTTGAAACATGGAATGTATTTGAATAGGCAGAGATGTGGTAGAAGTTATGTACATGATAACCAGGGATGATTCTCTAATTATTTAATGTATATGCCTGTTGGGAACAGCCTGTTGAGAAATCCAGACATTTGGTTTAGTGCTAGGGTCAAATACTTTGGCCCTGCCTCTTGGGGATTGGGTGGAAATTATCCAGAAATATAGGATAGAAACAAAGATAAATTACAATTACATAAAGAGTCAAAGACATGAGTCAACAGACAAGGGACAAAGCATTATGTGAAGATCAGTACTATATTGGGAAATAGAGTATAGGGTGTAATGAACCAAAAGAATTCAGGTCAAATATGGTGAGAAAATAAAAATTTTTGAGTACTTGGAGTGGTCCCCCTTACCTGTGGTTTCACTTTCCACAGCTTGTTACCTGTGGTCAACAGCAGTCCAAAAACATTAAGTGAAACAAACAAACAAACAAAAACCACAAACAATACCGAGCAATAAAGGATACATAAGGTTTAAATTGTGCACTGTTCTGAGTAGCATGATGAAATCTCACATCTTGCTCTGTCCCACCTGCCACATGAATCATCTTTTGTCCACTGTATCCATGCAGTATATGCTAGCAGCCTTCTCAGTTTTCAGGGTGGAAAAGGATGCTTGGAAACAGGATTAGGAGGAGCATGTAAGTAGACAAAAGTTATTGTCAGAGTTCTAATCATTGGGTTGCAGGGTGCATTTGTGAATGTTTATCACATTATTAGAACTAATAAACTAAATAAATTAATGTCATGTATGAATACTGATTATAGGTTACTACAAACTGAGAATTATAATTAATCCAATTCTGTACACCAGAAATTCTTTAAAATTATATATAGCAAGAATGCTTCTGACCTGGAATTAATTAGTATGCAGGACTTCTCAGGGAATAGAGAATAAGGATAAAGAGAAAAGACAGGTACTTTACTAATAAGTACCATAGAAATGCAGATGCCTGGATAAATACACTTCCTCTCAAGCTGACTGTGGGATGTGTCTCTCTTGGTCATTGTTGGAAGAAGATTTGCCAAAATTATCTTGTTCTGATTCAAAGGCTCACATCAAACAGAATTTGACTGTTTATATGAACTGTAGATTTCATCTGCTCAAATGATTAAAAAGATTCTCTGATATTTCTTTATAGCACTTGAATAATGTGACCTTTTCTTTTAACCTAGCTATTTACTACTCTTCTGTCACACTTACCTTCTCATTTTTATTCCTCAGAGTTTAGATCTTATGGTGATGTATCATTTAACTTAGAAATGTGATGGTACTGCCTTATGGATTCCCTAGTGAATCTTATCAATAAGGTTGTACTCGCATATTTTCCTAGTTAAAGTGTAACCCCAACTCCTTTCCCTCCTAGGGCCCTCAAGCCCTTACCAAACCCACATTGGCAGGCTAGGAGATAGGGACAGGGAAGGTCACAGGCATAGCAGAGATTCAAGGGGAGTTTGAGGTGGAAGGGATATTAGAAGTCTTATAAATGAGAAAACTAAAAGTGAGAGAGAGAGAGAGAGAGAGAGAGAGAGAGAGAGAGAGAGAGAGAGAAAGAGAGAGAGAGAAATAGTTGTTCCAAATCACTCAGTTAATTGATTAATTCACAGGTCTATTTTTTGTGGCTAGTGATAGGGCCAGAACCAGAACCCATTTCTCCTGATTTTAGACTAATGCACTTCTTAGTTTACCAGGTTGCTCACCAGCCACGTGCCTAGAGAGGCAACCAATTTTTTCCTGTTCCATTTATATCTCAAAGTTTCTAATTTATACCCTCTTAATAATTCCTGAGATTCCACTCCACAGGAAAAGTATCAGGCTAATTTTATTTATTTATTTTTAATTTTTATATTTTTAAAATACATTTTTATTGATTTCAAAGAGGAGGAGAGAAGGAGAGTTAAAAATATCAATGGCAGAGAATCATTGATCGACTGCCTCCTGCACGCCCCCTACTGGGGACAGAGCCTGCAACCTGGGCATGTGTCCTTGACCAGAATCAAACCTGGGACCCTTCAGTCTATAGGCCAATGCTCTAACAACTGAGCCAAACCAGCTAGGGTTCAGGTTACTTTTTTAAATCTATGGAATCTCTTCATAGTCTGAAAGAAAGGGGTTACCTCAGCTCTTGTTGACAAGGAACCCAAGAAGGGTTATCACCAGATGCCATACACACTCCAAAAGAGCTTGCTGAGCCACCTGAGTCCCTGCCTGTATTGGGAGGAGGGAGGGATGGCAGTGGAAGGTGGGGTGAGAATGGTAGACAATAAAGAAAGCACTTTTGCAGAATTGTGTAATGTAGACAGAACATGAGATTTCTATGGTGCTCCCCCCACCACCAGTCTATTCATCCCGACTCTTATAATAAACCGAGTACCTAGAATATTTAATTTTGTCACACAGTCATCACTTGATCTTGTTTTCTTTGAGATGTGTCTTTCAGCTGGTTTCTTTGCAGAAGCCTTTTAATTAAACTCCTAATACATCTCTCTCTAAGATCTCCCAGACTGATTAATCAAATGCACCAGGAAACTGAAATTCCGTCATAAAGCAGTTACTAATGTGTGAGGGGGGCATTATTAAATTGCTGTTTTATTACCAAAATTGACAAAGATCAGTGATGAAGAGTGAGTGTACAGGCGTTGCGTGGCAACAGGCTCATCTAATTAATGAAGAGATGGCTTTACGCTGGGAAGCAGCAGAAGGACTTGACAAGACTCATGGCTTTGCTCATTGACTCCAACAGCTTCAGTGGTGTTTCTTAATGTCATCACAAGGTTTGGCAGTAATGTATTACCCTTGTCACACTTAAAGAAGGGAGGAAGAGCAATTAAATCTTTTCCACTGTCAGTGAATTGCAATGGAAGATAATGCTGGGAGCCGAATACTACCCCCCACCCTCTCACACACACTTTATAGAACTACCAATGCCCATCCCTCCACCATTCACACTTCACTCAAATATCTTTATTGGGAATCATCTTGCTTTTTTGGGGGGGGATGGAGAAATCAACAGGGACTGATCAATTTTCCAAGGGAGAAAATAGAAGTGTAAGGCATTGAAACACAATTTGTTAATGATTCTGAATTCATAAACCAGGGAATCAAAAACAGAAGAGTGGGACTTACTTTGAATTAATCAGACACGAATAATATCAATGAAGGTTTTAGTGACAATAAAGACTGGATCTTTATCAGAAGAAAAGGCAGATGACAATCTGTCTTTTCTGAGTTTTTTTGTTTGTTTGTTTTTAAATGTCTGTTGCCTGGCGACTTTTGTTGTTTGGCCAAATGTTTGGGCCTCTGTGTGTTTTAATTCTGCTCAGATAGGCAAAGGGGACCTGATGGATTAGAGCACGGAGTCTCTCCAGTCTTGGAGAGTCCTCTGGAATCAGATGAAAAACAACCTGTTTACTTCTGGGATTACGAAGTTCCAGGAAAACAGGCTACATGGTAATACAAAGGTCATCTTGCTTCTGATATTTCAGCTGTTCTAGCCTTTCAGCATTCTCACCCCCTCCCCTTGCAAGGATCTTCTATCAAAGAAAAATGAAAATACTGCTTCTTAGATGGGATTCCTTGGTGCCTATGGGTAGGTCCAGCCTCAGGTCTAAATCAGATCTAACCCCAGGGTTAGGTATGTGAAGTTTAGACCTGAAAACTAAGTTGTTGTTTTTTAAAGGTAAATGATTATAAATGTAAATTTCAACTCTCCATGGGGCTGCTTGGCCGAGAAGGATTTCCAAGCTTGGCACAGCTCAGTGGTAATTATCTATATTTGAACACAGTTTTCATTTCAAGGGGAAAGACATTTGGCATTAGCTCCTGCAGGCTTTAAAAGGCCACATCATTATTTCTAGGGATGCCAAAACCTCTAATTTCCAGACGTAAAATGTTAATGCTCTTCGTTCACCCATATCCTTGTCCCCACTGACTCAGAGAAGCAGGTATGGCTTTTTTCTGGAACACTCCTCACAGAAAACCACAGAGCTTACAACCTGGCAGAATTCCTCTCAGCACCGTGTGTTGTTTAGGCTGGTCCGTTCTAACATCTCCACAGCCAAACATGTGTTTCACTTGAAGGTATAAACCAGAGTTGCTCGAGCAAATGATATCTAAGCTTTTGTACAAACCACTAAACAGATTCGTCCCTTTTTCTTCTTGAGGCAGCAAGAAGAGAAACAAAAGCAGAATTTTTAAGCTTCAAATATATGCGTAGGGTTGTGCTAACCAATGCAGAAGAGAAAATTTGAAGATAGAGCTCTTGACTTTTAAGGTCTGAGACATGTTTGGGTAATGATACAAGGCCCTACATGAGTAATCAAAAACTAGGGGGGGGGTGGGAGAGAGAGAGAGAGAGAGAGAGAGAGAGAGAGAGAGAGAGAGAGAGAGAGAGAGAGAGAGAGAAGAAAGAGTGGGGAGGGAGAAAGAGAGAGAGAGGGGGAGAGAGAGAGAATATATATTAATTTCTTTCAAAAAACACTATGCTGATATCTCAGGATATAAAGGTGACTAATATACTGTTCACATCTTCAATGAACATATAGATGATACAGAAAGCATTGGACAAACAGATCATTCATTCCTTCAACAAATATTTATTGTGTACTTACTATAAGCCAGGCACTGTGTGATATGATGGAGAGATAATGCTAAGATGCTCATGATGCTCCTTGACCTTAGGGGGCTTATAATCGTGCATTCATTCACATAAAGAGTTCAGAGGGCTAAGTACAAAACTGTGATGGGCTTTGGAGTAAACTCTACCTGTGTTCAAAATTTAGTTTTTCATTGTGCTACCTATAAGGCTAGACAAGTTACTACACCTCTCTAAGCTTTGCCTTCTTCTTCTGGAAAACAGATATAATGACATATAACATAGTGATTAAAATTGTTGTAGTTATTAAAATAAGAAATGTAAGTACAATAGCTATTTCAGTGTCTGCCATATAGATGCTCAGTAAATAGTAGTTATCCCTACATATAACTAGGGCTTTTTAAAAAGAGAAACTATAGTAAGAAGTAGTGGTACAGATGCCCTGAGCTGGTCTTGAAGGATGAGAGCAGTTAAGGAGAGGAGGAGCAGTGTGTAAAAAGGCCCAGAGGCCCCAGAGGGCAGGATGTTGTCCTAAGGCTGGAAGATAAGAGTACTAGTGCAGGAAGTAGTGGTGAAGGATTACATTGAACAGGATAGCTGGGGCCTATCATAAAGGACCTAGTATGTCTCCTTAAGAACTCTATTTTTTTATTCTGAAGATAATGGGAAATCATTAGCTAGTAGTTATAGGAACATTTTTTGAAGGAAGTGATACTTGACCTAAGCCTTAATTTAGGATTCAGATGGGCAGAGACAAAGGCCGGGGATAGTAGGAGAGAATCAGGTATAGAGTCTCAGAACTATAAGTTTTGGCTCTAATGTCTCTTGGGACAATTTTAAATGTCTTAGATGACAATTCCAGAGGGGTTTAGAGTTAGGGCTGCTAAGAATGTGGTTGGGATCTATTATTTAAATTATTTACAATCACACAACCTATTATCTTTCGGTTCTATCTATCTATCTATCTATCATCTTCGTTCTCTCTTTTCTCTTTCAGAAATAGGGAAGAACCACGTGCTTATTACAGTCATATACAATGGTCTATGTGTGTCAGCAGAATCTTATATGCTTCTTTATGTTACAATGTCTTTGACAACTCTCCCTATCACTGGATGTAGATATGACAATACTTCCTAAACTCAAAATTAGTTAAATGGTTTGACATGCCTTGCATGCTTGAGGTCAACGTGTGTGGTCATATGGGATGTCCCATGACTGGTGGTGTGAGATTTTGATCGGCATTACTGTAGGGGGCAGACATGCACTCGCCCCCAGTGGGAGGAGCCCCAGATGCTCTCTGACTTGATGAGTTAATTCTTCAAAATCATAACTTCTGCATTGAACAGTTTCCCTTATAATTTAATCTAAGCATAATGCAGTTCTGAAAGAATTTTTAAAACTTACTTTTATTATAGTTTGTATTTGCTTTTACGGCATGCAAAATTTTCTCTCGTGTTTCTAAAGATCATACACATCTTAAAAATTATTTGGCTCGCCACTTGGTTTTGCTTTCTCTGACTGTCCTTTTCTTGCCTGACTTGATGATTAGGTGCTCTTCAAATGCTGTGAGATCTAAAGTATGAATTGACAGCATGGGGTTGGAAAAGATGTCTGTAAATCAAACTTCACATTACTCAACTTTTAATTAATCCTCCAGTCTTAAGCTTCTTCCCACCATGACCACCTGAGGAATCTGGGGCCTCCAATTCCTATTCCTGGCCTGTGTTCCCTACATGGGTCCACTCACTCCTTGTTGCTTTCTTTCTCTGCAGTCACTTGGGATCCAGTTTCCTCTGTGGTGCAAAAGCAGTTACCACTCAGCCCCTATCTTCTATCTCCTAGAAAATCATTGACCTCTCTTTTCTGGTGTCATTTTTTCTCCCAGTTTATCTTTGTGGATTTATGACTTAGTTGATTCTAGGAGGGAGAAGACACAAGGCATGTGTGCAGTTTATCTTATTTAAGTGAAGGTATTGTTTTAAAGACATAGATATTTGGATTTAAAATCATAAAACAATGAATTGAATATACAGAGATACTATGAGACTAGTGTTCAAAGTGTAAACTTTTAAAGCCTATAGATATGGAAAATGTGATGATTTCAAAAGTACCAGAAATGTACTATGTATGGTTTGAAAGGCATAATGGGAAATTTATCTTTGTTCTGGAATAGAATCATTTTGGTTGGGTTTGTTGTTCATGTAGTATTCACTTTGCTGTGTTTATGGTAGTTCAAAATATTTTTGAAGCAAACTAAGTAAATGCTGTTATTCATTCATTCATAATTCAACTATTCATTCATCTGTTAATTTACTTATCCAACAAATATTTATTGAACCCCTATTCAATGTCCTGCCTCAACTACAAGGACTGTCCACATGTTATTCTGTTCAACTCTGAAAAAAAGCTGTGTCAAGTGGTTAGAGGGTGGCAATAGTGTAAAGCAGCAGTTCTTCAAGTCTGGTGTCCTGAACAGCAACATCAGCAACATGTGAAAATTTGTTAGAAATGCTAATTGCCAGGCCCTACTCCAGACACACTGAATCAGATACTGTGTGCTTGAACTCAGCAGCCAGTTTTAAAAAGTTCTTCAGGTGATTCCAATGCACAGTAAAGAACCACTCACTGCTCTTAAAAAGAAAAAAGAAGCTTTAATTTAAAAAAAAGTGTTTCTGTATGTGAACGCTGTGTAGTGTTCCGGGTCCACAAAAAGAAGAGAAGTGATGAAGAGAAAGGACCCTGATAATAGAATTTCTAATGGTCTATCTGTTAAAATCCATTTGTCCTATATTTGGACTTAGCTTTCAGAAAACAAGGACCTGCTACTACCTGCCTTATTGGAAATGTCTATGATTACTTTTTTAAGTTTCTTTAATATACTTTGGAATCCATTTGCTGGTTGGATATGGAAAGAAGATAATCCTTATACTTTTTTATGTTAAACTATAGGCAACCCTGGTGCTGACAGAAGCAACCAATCAGCTGTGACTATTGACTCCATCACTATTAGTTTTGCCAGTGCCAGTGCTTGTTGTCTCGCAAGTGCCAAGGCCAATACTGCTTTCAATGTCACACGGATAATTTATTGAAATCCATCCTGTAGCTTTTAGTTTTCCTGGGGTGTGAGTATTAGTTAATAAGAACTGATTGTCTCAGTGGTAGCCTAGTATTTTCAGCTTCATCCTTTCAATTATGGCTTAATACATATACAATGATTGCCCTAACCTCCATTTTTCTCTTCTTTTTGGCCACATTTTTACCAGGAGGCTTCTTTTATGCTCTATGTATTTTGTAAATACACACCTGGGGGATTTGTCCCCAGCCCTTCCTTCGTGTTCACAGATGCTTTTATGTTTGGATTAAAGCTGTCATTCTGTTCCACAGACCATTCTGTTGGGTTTGTTAATTACGTACAGTGACAGCAGCTGCAGTAGATGCTTCTCATTGTTTTATGCCTGGAAGGTGTCGAGGCACAATGTGAAAATGGATTTAGTGTCCAAGCTGGATCTAAAATCTCCTGATTTCAGCAAAGTCTAGAAAAAACAAACACTTTTATTTCTTATTGCCATATTAAAACTTTTTTTGTATCACTTTATCTCTAAAATCTTCCATTTTTACTCTATGATTCTGTTACACAGAAGTCACAATCTATACAAAAATATTAATCTTGGGATTTCAGCAATGAATATCATACCTATTTGGGAATCTACTCTAATAAAAGAGTAATATTGAAAATGACCATTTCTCCAGGATGCCTAAGCCATGCCCACCAGTCAATCAGAGCAGCTGTATGCAAATTAACCCAGCCAAGATGGAGGCCAACCACCACAGAACTAGATCAAACAGGAGGCTTCCATTGCACTAGAAGTAAACTGTCTGCCTAGGCCAGCTGGGCCTCTACTAAGGCAACATTGTTCAAGTATAGAAGCTACGGAGCTGAAGCAAACAGGAGGCTTTGTTACCTGCCTAGGCCTCGGCTTAAAGCAACAGTGTTTCAATTATAGGAGATAAATAAACCCCAGAAACCTGATTCCAGCCAGCCTTGCTGGGACGTTGGGTCAATGGAGCTGTGGGCAGCCTGAAAGCCTGAAAACGGCCCTCAGCCCGTGACCCAGGCTGGCCACACCCCAATGGGGTGAGGGTGCACACTGGAGGGCTTGGCCAGCCTGCAAACAGCCATCAGCCCCTCACCCAGGCTGGCCAGGCACTCCAGCAGGTGGACATCCCCTGAGGCGTCCTAGACTGCGAGAGGGCACAGGCTGGGTCCCTAGTCAGAAATATAAGTGTGTTGGGAGTGCTAGGAGAAAGTTAGGAAGGGGAGATATAAGCCATTTTTTTTATAAGTCTCCCCAAATCCCAAAAGATTTTGCAAAAAACTATTTCCTAAAAATAACCAGTATGAGACATCAAGTTCTTTTCATTAAGGTCATTGCTATGGGGTTAGATTGGGTTGCTGAGTTACTTCCTATGGTAATTTCAAATACAGTTTCAACCATTAAGATTTTTTTGAATAGCACAACTCTTGCATTTCCATTCCTGTTATTTAAATGCAAATAATTTCTCATCACTTATGGCTATAAACATATTCTTTAAAATATTTATTATGTGTATACCTATCTTATCTCACATGTTATATTGGGGTCTGATCCTTGAAATTGAGCCTGGCTCATTTTGGGGAATCCTGTGTTTAGTACAGTGCCTAACACTTACTGAAAAAAATGGAAAATTTACTTTATTAATAAATGGCTGTGTCATTTGTTTAGTGGTCTATAATCTGGGAGCAGTCCATAAAATTGTTGTTACCAACCCATACTGGGAAAAGTACAACTATTGAGAAAAAGTGATAGAAACGTATAAACAGTTGACATTGCTGCAGCATCAAAATATGTGGCCAATACATTTATCTCACTGAATATGGTATGCAATACATTTTCTACATCGACTTATAAAGGTGCTAAAGTAGCTTATAATTTCTAGTTGCTCTTTGGTAGACTGTTTGTGATCCTATATACTCAGTTGTGTCATTGGCAAATTAAAAAGTTGTATTTCTTCCTTTCCAATCTGTGTACTTTTTGTATTTCTTTCTTTTTTCACTACCAAAGACCTGCAGGATAATGTTGAATAGAAGTGGTAAGGTGGGTTTTCCTTGCCTCATTCTCAATCTTAAGAGAAAACATTGTCTTTTGTCATTACTAAAATGTCCTCTTTGGGTTTTACCATAGATGCCCTCCATCAGATTAAGGAAGCCCCCTTCTATGTCAATAATAATTTTTACTGAGAAATATTATTGTGAATGAATGTTGAATTTTATCAGATACATTTCCCAGAAGTCATCATGATTGTTATTGTTTGATTGTCAAATTAGTGAATCATATGAATTAAATTTCAAATGTTAAGGCAATCTTGCATTCCTGGAATGTGCTTCAATTGATCATGATGCACATATTACTGGATTTGATTCACTAAAAGTATGTCAGGGAGTTTTGCATATATGCTCCTGAGGGATACTGATTAGTAATTTTTCTCATTGCAATATCTTTGTCAGGTTTTCAAATCAGCATACTACTAGCCTTATAAAATCAGTTGCAGAGGGTTCACCTTCTTTTTATGTTCTGGAAAGTTTTTGTGGGACTTGTGTTATGTCTTTCTTAAATGTTGAATAAAATTCACCAATAAGGTTTTATGATTCTGAAATTTTGCTTGTGAAATTTTTAGTTTATGGCTTCAATTTTTAAAATTACTAGTAAACAGAACTCTTTTTTTTTTTGTAGTTAGCATTGGCATTTTGTAGTTAGCATTTGTGTGTTTTATAGAATTTTTACAAAGCATCAACAATGTCTACTTTTTCATAAAGTTATTCTTAACAGTCTCTTATTATATATTTAATATTTTTAATATTTTTAAATTCTATTGTTGATCTCTTATATTTGATTTTTTAAAATGTTTTATTGATTTCAGAGAGGAAGGGAGTGATAGAGAAGAGATAGAAACATCAATGATGAGAGAGAATCATTGATTGGTTTCCTCCTGCATGTCCCACACTGAGGATTGAGCCTGCTACCAGGTCATGTACATTGATCAGGAATCGAACTGTGACCTCCTGTTTTATAGGTTGACGCTCAACCACTGAGTCATGCTGGGCAGGCATATATTTCTGATTTTGATTGTGTTCTCCCTATTTTCTTGATTAGTCTGGCTAGTGTTTTCAAATTTGCTAATTTTCAAAGAACCAGTATATAATTTAATTGATAGTCATTACTGTTTTTGTGTTTCCTATTTTATTGACTTCTGCTGCTGTATTTATTATTTCATTTCTCTACCATAGGCTTATTTGCTATAACTCTTTTTTTAGTGCTTTTCTAACTTATCACAGTCTATCTATTAAGTAAAAATGTAAATGTTCATTTGTTCAAAATCTCCAAAAGTTCTTCACCAATTGCTTTGAAATTTTGACACAGCATTGCATTTGAAGACACGTGTGCTTTTTTCACACCCATGACAGGTAAAAACATGCTTTTTAAAAAACACACAGGTAAAAACATGTTTTTGAAAAACAGTGCCATCCTTTTGACGTAAAAGCAACACATACTATGAACTTAATATTATTCAGTCTAACATTCAAAACCAGGCAATCACATAAAAGTCCATCGACACTGTTGTGGAAACAGATGAAGTGGTTAATTATCCAACAGAATTTTGGAATTCACTCGATCTACCAGAGATGCCACTGCACATGCTGCATTTGAAAATTGGCATGCCAATTATCATGTTGCAAAATATCAATCAGTGTGGGGCTGGGCCTTGGGCTGGGGCACGTGGTGTGGGCGGCCGCCGCAGTCCCCCCCACACCAGAAACCAAGGGCTCATGGGGAGTGTGGTGGGTGAGGGTGGGAAAGCTTCCTCAGCTCCTTTTTCCTCCAGCTTTCAGGTGGCTTGGCGAGGGCCCCTGCCATCTGGAGTTGGGAGCAGCTGGGACGCTTTGGGCATGGGGTGTAGGCTGCCGGTGGGGTGCGGGGGTGCAGGCCAATACTGGGAGGCCCAGGCTTCAGAGGCACATGTATGCGAGGCCAGACCAGCTGGGCAGGGCGGGGGCAGCAGCACGCTAAGGGCAGCCGCCTGGGTGGGCACATTGTATACCCACAAGCATTGTGCAATTAAACATATTAGAAACGTGTGCTTTTTTTTCCTTTCTTTTCCATTTAACCAGACAGAGCCACAGCAACACAGGGCCGGGTACAGCTAGTTTTCAAATAAAATTACCACTTCATGTGTAATCAAGAATCTTAAAACAGTAAGCTTCCATATGCTGAGACATTTATATTTTAATATATATCCTATCTAATAAAACAGTAATATGCAAATTAACTGTCACTCCGAGACAAAGATGGTGGCGCCCACAGCAGTGGGGCAGGACGCTAGTGGCATCACCCTGGCAATCCATGAGCAGCTGCCCTCTAGCAGGCAAGTACCGCCAGCAGGCAGGCACCAGCAGGGCCAGGCAGCAGGGCTTGCTCCCAGCCGTCGCCATGATCCATGTCAAGAGCAGGCACGTGTGGGCAAGGACAGGTAGCAGGGCCTTGCTCCCGCCCCCACGGCGATCGGGTTTGAGCAGGCATGCACACCCCCGGGGCAATTGGGTTTGAGCAGGCACACGGGCAGGGGCAGGCAGTGAGGCCTTGCTCCCATCCCCACTGTGACGACTGGATTTGAGCAGGCATGCAAGGAGGGACAGGCAGTGGGGCCTTGCTCCAGGCTGCCACTGCAATCCATGTCGCCAGCAGGCATGCGTGGGCAGGGCCAAGTAGCAGAGCCTTGCTCCTGGTTGCCACCATGATCAGATTGTGAGCAGGCATGCACAGCTCCCAGGCAGCAAGCAGCAGGGCCTGCTCCTTGGTTGTCAAGGTAATCCAGTGATCCGGGAGCAGGCAAGCATGGCCGGCAGGCAGCACCCAGTGCTGGCCACAGCTCAAGGGAGAAAACAACATGCAGGCAAGGCCAGGAGCCTGAGAGATCAACACAGAAGGGTGCTTGGTCCAAACCTCCACAGTGTGGCTGGCAGCATGCCCTCAGCAGACAGATGCGCACGCACACACACACACACACACACACACACACAGGGTGCCTGTTCTGAGCCTCCACAGTGCTCTGAGTCCTCCAGTGGACACACACACACACACACACACACACGACCCCTCCTCTGAGTCTCTGCTGCCAGACTGTGGCCATCAGTAGGACATCCACTGAGGGGTCCCAGACTGTGAGAGGGGGCAGGCTTGGATGAGGACCACCACCCCTTGCCCCTCAAGTGCACGAATTTCATGCACTGGGCCTCTAGTCTAATCTAATAAAAGAGAAACATTCAAATTCACTTCACCTCTGCTATGCCCCAAGCCACACCCACCAGCCAATCAGAGCAACTATACGCAAATTAATCCAACCAAGATAGCAGCTGGCAGCCACAGAGCTGGAGCAAGCAGGAGGCTTGGTTGACCTGGCGATGGAGGAAGCCAAGCTTTTCGTCTGTCCTGGCCGGCTGTGGCCTCCACTCAAGGCAACAAAGTTTCAATTATAGAAGATAAATAAATCCCAGATACCTGCTTCCAGCCAGTCTCGCTGGGAGCTTGAGTCACTGGGGCAGTGGCCAGACTTCAAACAGCCATCAGCTCCTCACCCAGGCTGGCCAAGCACCGCAGCAGAGATCCCCACCCTGAAGGGGCTGTGGCCAGCCTGAAAATGGCCCTCAGCCCCTCACTCAGGCTGGCCAGAAATGCCAGTGGGGAAACCCACAATGAAGGGACTGTGGCCAGCCTGCAAACAGCCATCAGCCCCTCACTCAGGCTGGCCAGGCACCCCAGCAGGACCCCCACCCTGATCCAGGACACCCTTCAGGGCAAACTAGCTGGCCCCCACCCATGCACCAGGCCTCTATCCTATATAATAAAAGAGTAATATGCAAATTGATCCTAATAGCAGAACCACTGGGAATGACTGGTCACTATGACACACACTGACCACCAGAAGAAAGATGCTCAATATAGGAGCTGCTCCTGGAGGTCAATGCACTCCCACAGGGGGAGCTCTGCTCAGCCACAAGCCAGGCTGCCAGCTGCCAGTACAACAGCAGTGGTGGAAGCTTCTCCTGCATCCTCAGCAGCACTAAGGATGTCTGACTGCAGCTTAGGCCTGCTCCCTGCTGGCAAGTGGACATCCCCCGAGGGCTCTCATGCTGCCAGAGAGATGTCTGTCTGCCAGCTTAGGCCTGATCGCCTGGGGAGCAGGCCTAAGCCAGCAGGTGGACATCCCCCGAGGGTTCCCAGACTGCGAGAGGGCACAGGGGCTGAGGGACCCCTCCCCCGGCCCCCAGTGCAAAACTTTTGGTGTACCGGGCCTCTAGTACATTATAAAGCCCATGATATAGTGCTATTATTTTTGTTAAAACTCGAGATTAAAATTTTGAGAAACTTTTAAAACTATTTACCCATATTTGAGGTACTCTATTTTTTTTACTAGATCCAAATTTATATCTGGTATTATTTTCCTTTTGCCAGAAGAAATTTCTAAATCAGTTCTTGTAGTGTAGGGCTGTTGAAGATATATTTTCTCAGCTTTTATTTCCCTGAAAAGTGCTACTTCATCTTTATTTTTAAAGCTAATTTTTTTCTGATTATGGAATTCTGAGTAGACTTTTTTCTTCAGCATTAAATATGTTGCACTGTCTTCTAATTTGTATAGTTTTCAACAGAAATCTGATAAAATTCTTTCGTTTCTCTGTATTTCATCTTTTTTTTTTTGCAAGCTTTTTCTATTTATTATAGGCTCTCAGCAATTTGATTATGATGCATATTGCTATGGTCTTTTTTGTTATATTGTTTGCATTTATTGAGATTTTTTGTTCTATTGGTTCTAAGTGTTCATCAAATTTGAAAAAAGTAATTAGTTTTTAGCAATTATTTTTCTTTCCTTACCTTTTCTCCTGAAACTCATATACACATTTCTTAGATCACTTGATATTGTCTCACATGCCATTGATCTTCTACTCATATTATTTCAGTCATTTTTCTCTGTTTCATTTTGAATAATTTGTAATATATATATATATATATATATATATATATATATATATATGTATATATATTTTTTTACAGAGAGGAAGGGACAGAGATACAGAGTTAGAAACATCGATAAGAGAGAAACATTGATCAGCTGCCTCCTGCACACCTCCTTCTGGGGATGTGCCCGCAACCAAGGTACATGCCCTTGACTGGAATCAAACCTGGGACCCTTGAGTCTGTAGGCCAATGCTCTATCCACCAAACCGGTTAGGGCTGTATTGCTATTTTTAATGTTCACTAATCTTTCTTCTGTAGTGTGCAACCTGATATTAATTCCATCCAATGTGTGCTTTTTATTTTAGATATTTTATTTATAATCTCTAGAAGTTTCATTTGGGATACTTTTATATATTCTATTTCTTTCCATATTATATTCATATTTTTTTCTACCTTATTGGTCTTATGGTACATATTTATGATAGTTTACATGTCCTTATTTGTTAATTCCTATGCCATTGAACTGTCTGTTTTAATTAATTGATTTTCTACTGGTATTGGGTGATATTTTTATGTTTCTTGGAATACTTGGTGCTTTTTTATTGAATTTCAGACAATGTAAATTTTATGTTTTGGGGAGCCAGAGTTTTAAAATTTTCTTTAAATAGTGTATGTTGTTCTGGCACTCCTACTTAGGAGAGGTAGATCTTGAGATCATTTTAAATATGGCTTTTCAGTTTTGTTAGAGTAGGTCCAGCACTCTATATTTTTAGTCTATTTTATCCCCACTCCTAAGGTGAACCCTTCCAGGATTTCATCTGATGTGTATCATGTGGACTGTTTCCAGTTCTGGCTTAGTGGGAACAAAAACTATTCACAGCCCTCTTTGGGAGTTTTTTGGCTCAGTTTTCCAGTGGTTCTTGTTATGCATGTATAGGTCGGTAATCAGTCAAAGACATGAAGGGACCTCTCTGTAAATATCTGAATTTCCCTATTGGTATGTTCCCTCTTGTTACTCCACCTCTCACATTTCAGAATTGCTGACCAACCTTTACTCTCATAACTGTTTCCTCTACACAGATTATGAAAACTTCTAGGCCGAGCATGTCAAACTCAACGGCCATAAGTTTGACATTCTTGTTCTAGATTGTCATTAGTTTTCTCTTTCCTGAGGCTTAGAAATTTTCACTGAGCATGTGGTTGGTGAATCATAGAACTTACCTCTTTTTTCCCCACTCATTTTAGAGGTTAAGCTCTGTGCTGCTTCTTTTCCAGTGCCTGAAAACTCATGCGCTTTTTTTCACAGTTATCTAGTTATTTAAGACAAAAATCCTTATTCCCTATTGTAGGCTGAAGAGAAATTCTTGAATATCGAGTAGAGATCAAAAAGAATTTGTGACAGATCAAAAACACGCACATCAACAATAACTGGTTCTTCACTATAGAGCAATGTGGTTCAATAAAACTTTTGAGTTGATAGGAATGTTTTGTAGCTGCACTATCTTTTACAATAGCTATTTTTAACTTTCTTCATCTTATGGCATTTAGTAATATCAATTAATTACTAAAATTATGTGAAACACCAAAAATATACTTTTGCTGATTTGACAAAAAAAGTGTATACTTTTTACTCATTCATGCTGGATGGCAATTGTTGTGTTGGCTGTTGTCATTTTTTTTTTATTTGACAATCTAAGGGAAAAGAGCTCAGTACTCCTGACTAGATAGTCAGGTATTGCATGTTTTAAAAATTCTTGCAGCACACTAGTTGAAAGTTGCTGCTCTGTAATAATCATTAGCGGACATGTGGTTATTTCAAGACATACTGAGCACCTGGAATGTGGCCAGTGTGTCTGAAGAACTAAATTTTAAATTATACTTAATTTTAATAAATTTAAATAATAACATGTGGATAGTGGCTACTCTATTGGACAATTCAGATCTAGAACTTTTAGAAAAATGTTAGAAAAGCCGAAACAAAAAGAATGTCAGTAAAAGAAAACAAGGCTAGCCTGAGGATAAGGGATACGGGTTTTTTGTTTTAAGTAGCGCAAAGCTGGTTAATTTGCGATTAAAGCCTGTGTTTAAGAACAGAATAGGACAATTAGAGAAGATATTATGATACAGCATCATTAGGGTTAAATCAACTGTATTTAAAAAAATATTTTGGAAAAAATAATGAGGAACCTATGTGCTAGCCATTTACTGCTACTGTCATTTCTCTACTGACCTGATGTTAAGGTGAGCAATTAAATGACAGATTCACAAATGAGTAGGGACATCTTCATCAATTTCAACCTCCCCTGCCACTTTGCTCTAATAGGGATTTCTAAACCCGAAGAGATAGAACAGTTTATGATGTCTTTGCTGTTCACTAAGTTATATAAGGAAGCAAAAGTTAAGTTACTCAATGATAGCATCTCTTTCAGGATGTTAAGAGAACTGGCACTTTTCCAACATGGAGCAGAAAAGACAAGGTGTCTTACTGACCTCGCTTTTCACAGTTATCTACTGTCCAGAGTGATCATCCATGATGACATCAACTCCTGGAAGTTCTATTACTGAAGGTTAAATATTGAGAGACCAGCATGTCAGGAACCTTCTTGTGTGCAACCCTCATGATAATTGATGGCCCCTGCATGTGGGGACATACAGGAATCTCCTTAGTAAGTCATACATAACTGCAGTAACTTCAGGCTAAAGAAGAGTTATGGGGTCCATTCTTCCCTTTGGACTTTGAATTATAGTTGAGTGTCTGCATGGATGTTTTATTTCCAGGCTATCATTCCATGAAAAGGCCTGTTCATGATAGACCTATTTTTATGGGCCTGACCATTAACGAAAATAGGAAATAAATTGCATGGTTTTCCATATGTATCTGCAGTGGAGCATATATAATTCACTAAAAGATACATAAACACACAAGCCACTATTAGTCACTGTTAGGATACCTAACTGATTTTCTTGCTTATACCTAGCCTACCATAAGTTTAAATCAGAAATACAGTGTAGTTGTGTTTTTCTTTGGAAATTGCTTATTTTTAACATATAATGAGTCAGACAGTACACATCAGTTACTGGATTGTAAGAGAACATTACAGACTCTAGAGTAGTCCCAAGTAGGTCACAAGGGTAATAGAGGTAGAATAAAAACACTGTGATAAATTCATTAACAGAGGGAATATGTAAAAATGAACTGGGTTTCTGAAATAAGGAAAGCTATTAGGCTTGCAGAACCAATTGGTGCACAGTAGATGACTGTGGTTGGGAGGTGAGAATGGAGCTTTTCAAGTCCTATGGGAGGTATAGTGGAACCGTGCTAAGAGCATGAGCTCAGAGTGTCGATTTCTGGATTAAATTCCTGACTTTGGGTACTGTGTCTATGACCTTGAGCTGGTATCTGAAAAATAGAAGCAATATTTTCTACTTCTAACAGTTTTGTAAATATCAAATGAGTAAAAGTTTGTATAAACACAGGCTTATAAATTAGTGTTCAGATATGGCTGCTGCAGGATTTTTCTGTGTGAAGATAGAAACTCAGGAGGGAACAGGAGGGAACTCATTCTAAGGCAAGGAAGAAGTTTAGAAGACACTTTTTTTTAAAAGCACATGACAGAAGTACTAGAGTGGAAATGTGATTTCCTCACCAAACATTGCATAGTAGAGTACAAACGGACCAACCTATTTCTGAATCTTAAGATATGGACTACAATGGACAACAATAACAACAAAAAGCTTACTTTTGCTAGATGAGTACTGAGAGTAAAACACTTGCTTTTTTGTAATTATATGTTGTGCTTGTACCAACAAACAGTATTTTCCTCCTTTTGAATTTCTACTGGAACGTGATGTGATGAACAAAAACATAGCAGCTTGATTTGTGAGGAGTAACAATGTGAGGTAACACCAAAAAGATATCATATGCAGTGGCTTCAGATTCTTCATATTATCAGCTGAGTTAGAGCTGTCATAAGATAATGTTCAATACATGAAGTAATTCTTTTTAAAAAAGGGGGAATATGGTGGGCATTACTCAGCAGCTGTGAAGATGTTCATAGTAGAAGTGAGACTCTTCAAAGGATGTTCAGAACTGATGCAGGAGAAGGAATTTTGAAGACATCTGGGTTTACTGTTAGGGTGAGTGAGGGAACCTGATTTCCTCTCTTTTAGAGCCAGGTTGGTGAAGATCGGAGAACGTGAGATCATGGAAGGACATAGCAATCTGGTGCCAGTTACAAAGTAAGCACTCATTAACAGTTATGTGTTTTCTCTTTTTGCTTTTTCTCAAAGATGGACACTTACTCATGAGCAGTAAAGACTGAGGAAAGACATTTTCCTCTAATTCCTGTTCTGCTACTTACATCTCTCCAAGATCTCCTCTCAGGGATTTTTAGGTAGCTATTCCTGTCTAAGTTACCAAATTGAAACAAATCAAACCAAGGCAGCTAGGGAAGGTTGGTACTAGTAAGAACAGTGGAGTTGGGGTCTTTATTATGTTTCTACTATTGCCTGGTTGCATGAACTTGAGCAAATTATTTAATCTTCCAGGACTCCGTTTTGTTTTTAAAACAGGGCTAAATGATCTCCAAGGTCCTTGCTCTCCCTGGCATTCTGTAAATTCCTCTAAGTTCTAAATTCTCTGTCAGTTTTCTCAGAACATGCCAGAGGGAGTTACAGTGAAAGTTATAGTGGTTACAAAAGGCTTCTCACACTACATGAGAAATAAGTGGGGTGTGGGAGTGCTTAGTGGACATTGGTGAAACTAGTTTGACTAAAATTGAATGTTCTTTGGGGTATCAGTAAGAGACAAGACTAAAATTATGTGCTGGGGACCAAAGGTGATCTGAGTCCAGCTAAAAACCTCTCCCTAACTTGATTTCTTTCAAATTTACTGGGGCTGGGGCTCATCTCAAGAAATCTGCCTACAACAATAGGGCAAAGAAAGCAACGATTCATGTATTTTACTTTTGTGTATAGTAGATGGTTAGCATTTCCACAGAAACATAATAATAGCAATAATTACCATTTATTGAGGGCTTGCCTAAACTAGTCATAAGTTTAAAAGGCTTTACATTCATTTTCACATTTAATTCTCATAACATATGAAATCAGATTCAATGCATTACCCATTTTACAAATGACAAAACCATAGCTCAGAGATGTTTACTGTCAAAAAACACACAAATGTCAAGCAATAAAGCCAGGTTTTGATCTGAATCTGTTTTGAAACCCAAGGCTGGGCTTTTATATTGACTCCTTTAAGACTGACTATAGAGCTAACACCCTGGCAAGCCACACAGTGCAGAACATGTCAAACTACTGGGGAAGTTTAATTATAAATGAATTTATCAAATATAATTAAACATATTAAGCATAATAAATAGAAAATAACTAGGACATGGCTGGATCTTTACATGAATTCCTCCTGATGAAGCACTTTCTGCTATGACATAAATAAAATAAAGTTTTCCAGTGATTTGAAGCACATAAAGCAATTAATTCTACATTCATATGTCATTTTTAAAAGAACTATAATTTTTAAAGCACTATTTTAATATATGAGCTTTAAATTATTTTAATTATTTTAGGAAAGGGGGCAGGAAGAAGAGGATTTTAGTGGCATCACAAACACTGTTTATAATACAACAGCTGCAAGGCTTAAATCAACCATGCCCCAGGAGCCTTTGAGTCTGTCAGAGAGAAGATACTTTATAACTAGTGCTTCCTTTCCAAGGTCATTGATTTGAATCTAGTCAAAGCTGATTGTGGCTGAAGGTCACCTTCACTTGATAGCTCCTATGTGGCCTCAGCAAATGAGATAATAGACTTACCCAATTTTCACCTGAGCAACCACCCAGGACTAATTCTTAAGGTTCTGTACTGCAAATGGGAGGACCAACCCTGGCAGAGACACTCATCATTGTGTCCCCTCATGGTCTGGGCCATAGCTGATCATCATCATCATCATCATCATCATCATCATTATATACTCACTGAGGAGCATCAAGCAAAATACTAATTTGGAAAACACAAGCATATTATCTTCATTTGCAACTGGTCAGGATGGCTGGAGATAAATACAGAAACAAGTACAAAATTCATTACTTCTATTCCACTCATATCCTAACCACACTTAAAAGTTCCTTTCAGGGCCCAGGCCACAAAAAAGCTGTTTAGGACCAGTAATCCCATGATGTCCCATGAATTCCAATAGTCTCTGCAGTCTATGGCTCATTATCATTCATGATTTCCAACTGTTTTGTATTCTCATTTTGGATGCTCAAGTGGGATGTAGGTAAGGCATTAAAGTTTCCATCAGTCCACTGGCTCATAAATCTTGGCTTAACATAGCCCTCAGATGACCTGATTTGAACAACCATGGTTTTCTCCACGGAGTCCTTCCCTGAGACCCTCCTTAATATATCAAATCTAGAATTTACCTATAGCAGCCACACATCCACCTGCGTCCTTATTCCTAGCATACATAAAGCACTTATTTAAGAGGTGGATATACTTCTCTCAGGCTACCTTCTTAGTTACCTTACTCAGCTTACATCTTATAATTATTATGTTATTTTAAAAAACAGATAGAACATTAATTAACAGCTAACTAACAATAATCTATAATTTCCCTGAGTACTTTCTATCATACCTCCATTTTAGTTTTTTTTTTTTTTAATTCAAATAGATGCTTGCTTCTATTATTACTTTGGTTCTTCCTGTGTTTTCAATCTTTCTATCTCAGATATGAATCCCCGCACCCACGTGTGTAGTGAAGTACCAACTTTTGTCTGAACCCAAAAATCTCTCCTGATTAAGTATCTCTCCCACAGGTGACTCTTCAATATGACATAATATGCACTTGTAAGAGGGATCTGGACATAGCCAAAGAGTCCAAGGGAAGGAGACAAAGTATTCCTTGTCAGCCATGTAAGTGTTAATGGTGCTTAATAAATACTTGTGGAATCAACTGAATAAGTTAATTACTCTACAGTGCCTCTGGTGAGCAGTTCCCTCTATTCCTATCCATTTGGCTCACCAGGCTCTGAGAAAACCCCAGGCCACTGAGAACTCCAACTTCACATGCTTACTGAAGGAGATAAAGGCTCCTGATTCAACCACCTAGTGTTGGACTCAATGTCACCTTTCTACCAATTATTTTAGTGATGCAAACAGGTTTTTAGCTGCTTATATAGTACATATGTTTTTTTGTCTATGCATCTGGCTGCAAGACATACCACATTGTTCAATTTTCCTAAATCAAAGTAGTTCTGAGTTTGTGCCTACACTAGTCATGGTTGGGAGAAATACAAATTCAATAATTATTTGGAAGAAAGGTGGCGAATGTGAGTATTCAGAAACTAAAGACATGTTCTCTAGTCTTCAGTCTACTCTGATAGTCTCTGAATGTACATTGTTGAAGTACACATGATCTATACCCAATATGCAGACCTAGCTTGTGTACAGAAATCTCAATGTAGTTTAGGTCTTTAGCACCTGGCATCTAACCTCAGTGGACATATCTGAGGTGCAGAGTGCTAAGACATAATTAGCCAAACCTATTTCCTTTCCAGTCTTTATAAATCTTTTCCTTATCTAAGACCAGCAATTCTGTCTTTAACTCTCCCAGTATTTCTTCCTATTCATATTTAGAGGAAGGAAGATATTGACATGTAGTGTGACCATACAATATATCATTCACATAAGCACATTTCTAAAGGTAAAATGAAGCAGCCTATGTAATAAAAGGCTACTATGCAAACTGACCGAACGACAGAAGAACCAGTTGCTATGACATGCACTGACCACCAGGGGGCAGACGCTCAATGCAGGAGCTGCACCCTGGTGGTCAGTGTGCTCCAACAAGAAGAGCACCGCTCAGCCAGAAGCCAGGCTCATGGCTGGTGAGCGCAGCGGCGGTGGTGGGTTTCTCTCCCACCTCCGTGGCAGTGCTAGGGATACCCGACTGCCACTTTAGGCGTCAGTTGGCCAGCAGTTGGACATCCCCTGAGGGTTCCCGGACTGTGAGAACATGCAGACCAGGCTGAGGGACCACCCCCTGCAAGTGCACAAATTTCAGGCACCAGGCCTCTAGTTAGTAATAACACCACAAGGAAACCAGTCACAATAGGGTACATAATTATCCTATGTGTAGGACTTCCTACGGGAGTCTTTAGAAACACAATGTTGATTTCTTTTTCTTAGAGATGACAATAGGGACAGAAGATGCTGCCATTATTTAGCCTTTTTTTCATGAAATCCTATTAACTTTGTATATCTTCAATCAAAAAACAATTCTCTTTATGGGAAGGTTATTCTTCCTAGAAGTGCATGTGTGAACAGACAGGGGGAATGTCAACACCCTATTGATCACCAAGATCTACCAAAACTACCTTAGAGAATATTGGGATAAAGTGTTTCAGAAGTGATCCAAGGAGCAAATGGGTATAAGCCTAAAATATCAATTAGTCCTGCCCAGTGGCTGCCATTTTCCTTTACTTTATGTTATGAATCAAGAAGCAGAGGTAGTTTCATTGTACAGTGGAGCTGCTGTTTAAATATAAGTCTAAATACAGCTCGGCTAAGATGCTCTCAGATTCAGAGCTTCCCAAGGCAAGAAATGCAGAAGGCCTCTATTTCTGAAAGTCCTTAATGGAGACTAGCAAGCACTCTCACATTTTCACTTTAACAGCAAAAAGTGTCCAACTCAGGAGCCTAAATCTATCTCCAAGGTGAACCTACAAAGGTGGCAGTAGTGTAACTATTATTATAGCAATTTGTTCCTGACAAATAGCAGCCCCCAGGTGGAGAAATGTGAGTAGCTAACTTGCTTTTTTGCCTCCTGGATTATTATTTTTTTTCCTGAGTCCTCATGGTGACACCCCAGATAGGGCAGAGTGGCCTTTTTCTGTCCTCCTGACATACTAAGTACAGCCCAACATCTACTGGCTGTTGTAGAAATCTACTCTCCCCCCAGTGGACAATTAGACATTTGAGAATAGAAAATGTCAATTCTCAATCAAAATACACAGAAAAACCCAATTATCCTACAAAGAGAACAGAAGAAAAAAGTAAGCACTTTCCTCCTTCCTTCACAGGTTTATAGAGGAAAAATGTCTGATTCATTCTGGTGATACTTCTGAGGTGAAGGGTTACTTCTGCTGTTTTTGTGAATCTAGATTTTTTTTTTTAATCCTTTAGGGCTGTAAAAATATGGCCATACATTTTTTGTTTATGACCTGAAAAAAAGCAGATAGTCTCCCATATTGCCAGAGAGGTGAAAAAATATATTTTGTTTTTGCTTTTAATATCCAGGTCTCCAAAAAAATTATTATTTTCTCAAGATTCTTATTTGGCCTTTGTTTTGTTTGTTTGTCTTTTATTCTCATCTCTAACAGAGGAAAGAGGGTAAGGCACATGAAGAGGAAAATTTTACTCCCTTGAAATTAAATAGATCCTAAAGGAATTTTTTATATTTCAAGGAAAATATTTTAAATCTGAATCAAGGTTAGGGTAAGGGGCTAGACTTTATTTCCCTAGCCTGTAACAAGGAGTATGAAAAATATGACTTGCTCCTGAGAAAAGCTAGAGCAACTTAATTAAGGCTGTTTAAGTACTTTGGAATTTTTGATGGAGATGAGCATATAAAAGTGTACTGGTCTTCTTAACTTACTTATTTTTACTGTGCTTTTATATAATGTGAACTTTTCAGAAACCAGAAAGCAGCCTTTCCATACTCCCCTCCTCCATTTCAAAACAATATGCAGGCAAATATATCTTTTCAATATCCATGTATGTTTGATTATGATAAACAGTCTCTGACTTTTGACGTATGTAAAAGTGAAAGCACAGAGAAACTGGACATGCTGTGAGGGCTATCGCCTATTTTACAGAGCCTCTCAGCATAACGATTGGCTGGAAGACATTTCTGAGAACTTGTGTATGGCTCTTACTAAATCTGCTCCATTGGGAGAGGAGTGTGTGGGTTTCTAAGATCCTACACACAAAACAAGGGCTGAAATAGTCAATAAGCCTAACTGTGTGACAAGAAGCTCGCAGGAAGCTCTGAGTAACTCTTGTCAAGGGGTACCAATTTCTCCCTCTTGGTTCTCTACACAGTCTGCAGCACATATACTCACCTAATAAGTAATACGACATTCTGAAGGCCTATCCTTAGTTGATGCCTCCAGGAGCACACTTGTCTTCTGTCAATAAGGTCAGTATGAAATTCTTCTGGCAAGGCCTTGACTTCTCTCCATCCTCCTGTCAAGGACTTGATGGATCCGCTTGTCCCTCTTACAGTCTTCCCAAGTTCTTTCTCTGGAATATATATGTTTAATCAAGTAGTTATTGAAGCTCTGTCTCTTTACCTTTACTCATGGGAGACTCATCAAATTTACATACTTATTAAAAGCTTTCTTTCCTGCAGGTCAGGTCCTAACTATGACTTCTTGATTAGTTGTAGGAGAAAGCTGCACTTGGAGTTTTAGCAAGGGTAGCTGACCTCTTATGGGACACCCTCTATTATCACAGGTTTAAGTTTTGCGCTATCAGGGAAAAATGGGGGAGGGTATTTGGCAGTGAAAAAAAGGTTTTACATGATAGTGAGTTGGCCTGGGAGGGGCTAGAGTGACTATAACCACACAATGGCCTGAGCGCAGTTAGAAAAGTGAATTCTACTACATTTGTGAGTCCTTTTCTTCCTTGGCCTCTCTTCTAATAAAGGGAAAGTTCAGCTGTAGGCTCAACCACTCCACTTGCTTTTGAGGCAATCTTGGCTCAGCTTTGCTATCTGATGTGATTTTCTCAGTCCATGGCTTTTTAAATCACTCTGGCCACCTTCATGAATTAGTTGGGCATTGTAATTCTAATCTGCTTGCTTTATCACTCTTGCTTCAATTTTGGCCGCCAAACTCATTTTGAAATTTAATCTGGGCTTTTTAGTATCTGAATCTTGGTTTAGTCTTGATACCCCAGGTCATCTCTCATGAGTATCTCATCCCAGTGTTTACTCATGGAGCCCAACCTGGACCTCAGACCTGGTAATAATCTCCCATATGAGGAATTTATGGCAATTTACTGTTAAAAGGAACTAATGTGAGCCATGAGATTTGGAATTAATGTTATTGTGGTAGATCCAAGACACTTAAATACTCACTCAATATGTTTTCTCTTAATTGATGCCATGATTATTTAGATAATACAACTAAATGCTAACATTAGTTTTACTTATTTACTGTACTTATTCAGAGCATTTACTATTGACTAGGCACTATTTTAAGCACTTTCATATGTTTATTGATCCTTTATGAGTTCCTTTTTTATGAACTGCTCATTTTGTTTTTTTATTGTGTGTGTACACATATGTGTGCTTTCATTTTTTAAACTTACTCCTCCTTTTTTCCTCCTTCCTTCCCTCCATTTACTTCTCTTCCTCCCTTTCTTTCTTCCTTTTTAGTTTCCTTCCCTTTCTCCTTTCCTTCTTCCCTCCCTCCCTCCCTCTCTTCTAGTCTTCCTCTTCTTTCCATTTGTTGTCATTGTTTGGTCCATGGCAGTTGGCCTTGTCATTGAGGTCTACCAGGGCAGGCCTAGACTCTGGTTCCACTGGAGCCTGGGGCCAGAGAAACTATTCTGGTGCTGGAATGGGCCTGGAACCTGGCTCCATAGGTGCTGGCCTGGAGCCTGTGGCTGTGGGGACCAGCCTGGTGCTGAGGCAGACTGGTATCCTGGGTTTGTGAGGGCGAGCCTGGCATCCGGTCTCTAAGTGTTGATCTGCTGTTGAGGGAGGCCTAGAGCCTAGATAGTTCTGGAGCCTGGGCATATGGATGCTGGAATGAAGCCTGAGGGTTGGCCTGGTGCTGGGGTGAATTGGGGTCCTACGCTGGAAGCCTGAGACCCAGGAACCCAGGACCAGTTTGGAGTCGAGAGCCACAGGTGATAGTCTGGATACTTGCTCCATAAGTCTGGTTTGGCATTGGCAGATTAGGAACTTGGGCATGGAAGTTGGACTAAGATCGGGGTTTACTGTGACTGGCCTGGAGCTGAGCTGAGCCTGGAGACTGGAGCTATGGGGACCTCCTGGCACTGGGACAAATCTGGAGACTGGCTTAACAGGTGCCTAGGGCCTTGGAACAGGCCTAGTTCATAGGAGTGGGCTTGGTGTTTGGGTCTGCATTGAAGTTAGGCGCTCATATCAATTTTCTTCCCCAATTGGGTAGTTATCTCTCTCTGTGCAAGATTTCTCAGGCCTGGGGGAGTAGCAATGGAGGTAATGTAAAATTGTCCTTTCTGCCTTCTTAAATGCATATTTTCTTATTTCTGTGATCTAGCAGGTGCTTTAATCTCTTCTCTGGAATTATTAGCTCTTGTGAAGGTATTTTCATGTGTGGGTAATTGTTCAAACTGATATACCTGCTGGGGGGAACACTGGAAATTCTTATTCTGCTATCTTGCTGACATCTGTCTAGCTGAATAATTCTTTTTCTACTGCTCTGCAAGTTGGATTTGCACCACCAATGAGTACAATAGTTAAGTGCAGCTTGGGTCAGGCAGAGATAGTGTGAACACAGATTTTTTTTTGGAGTTATTTTAGTCCTGGTGTATTCTGAATGCTGACTTAAGAGCTAGAAGGCATTCACAGGGCATGTTTAGTGGAGCAACTTGCTGAGTGATGACAAGGGCTCATAGAGATATCTTATAACAAAGGACTTGCAGGAATACTAATTGAAGAGGGAAAGGTCATCAGGCTCTGATGGAGCCAAGGAGAAAGTTCTAAGAGCCTTAAAAAGTAAATGCAGACACTAGCAGAACATACATGCTCCCAATGGCAGATAGTGCAAACCCAGGTGCTTATGGAAGTCAGAAGATCCCTTTCTGTCCAATGTCACAAAGTTGATAAACCCTCCCCATAAATCAGATGTCAGCTGGAGAGCTGTGAAAAAGAAGAGAAAATGAAAAGAGCGAGCAAACATCTCAAAGAACATATAGTTGTACCTAGAGAAACTGTTTACACTATTGGGTATATTATGTTTTAAATCAAATGGGATTGAACTGAGTGCTTTAACTCCTGCTACTTATTAAGCTAGGGGCTGAAAGAGAGTTCAAAGGGATTTTGAAAAATGAAGAAAACCTGAGGAAATTTGTTATAATGCTACAATGGGAATATGGACATTTTGATCATTTTTTTTTAAATTTTACCCTAACTACTGCTTTAGCTAAGTCTCACATTTTTATATTAATATGTTTGTATGTTTATAAAGAAATAGCATTAAAATTTTTAGAAAATTATTTTTTAGCTCTTCTTTTTCTCTTTTATGTTTCTTTAGTGAGATGTGTCAATAAATTGCCTAATATCAAATTATCTTTATATTCCTAATATAAAGACTTTTTAAAAATGCCAATCAACTTTATTTCTTAATGTGTTAATTAAAAAACATCTGTTGTTTTTGGTTTTTGTTTTCCTTCCAGGAACTCCTCAAAATTGCCCCTGGCATACTTTCTTGATTTCCAATGCTGATAGAAATTTATTTTTCATATATTTTTGTTAATTCCTAGAGATCTTCAGTATAAATTAAGCTGAGTATATTACAGAACCTACCCTCTTGGTTGGTATCCTACCTATTTTAATATGTATATATCATTTTCCCCTTAGAATATTTAGTACAGTAGTTTAGGCACTCCAAGGAGTTGCACCAGAGTTATCTTCTAAGTAGCTGATATTTATTGGTGTGTTTTTTCTGTTCACAATTTCTTCTTAGAGAACTTTAACCTTCTCCATCTCCATTAACACAATAGAAGAGATGGTGCCTTTATTTATTAACCCCATCCTTTGCTAGGTAATTGTTTTAGGAGTAAATATCTGACCCATATTCTAACTCTTTCAAGGAGGAATTGGTTTGTGGTTATCTTTGGAGATGGGAGATCAGGTAGACTCTGGTAGCCATTTTTGGGTCACGTATGTTGGTGTGCAAGCAGGGCAAGCTTCTCAGCAAAGAGAAGTCCTGCAGAGCGAGGAAGAGATCTCCCCACCCTTTTGGGATTCTTTTGTGTTAGGGCAAAAAGCTAACCATAAAGAATCAACCTAGCCTTGCATATTCTGAAATAAGACCCACCTTCAGACTTCTTCAATTATTCTCTTGTTGGTATAAAATCTCAAGTTTTCTCCCTCTTCTTTAAGCTGATCCTCATTAATAGGTGTTCCCCCTATGTTAATATCCCAAGTAAAATAATCTTCATATTCAGTGCATTTTATCTTTCACACAGAAAAACAAATCCATAGAGAAAAGTGATCCTGCAAGTGATCTGATGAAGTCAAAGAGATACAAATCCTTAAGCCATCTCTAGAACCTTGAATATGTCATTTTATAACTCTCAGCTTGATTTGCATGTCTGTTTATCTCATGAGATCAAGATAAATGTATGGCAAAGGACTCCCAAACACTTTGAAAACTCAGGGCCACAGAAATATGGGTAAAAATCATTGGCATACAAACTTGCCAGATTCTTTAGACCAACTTTTCTTCTATAAGACAAGCAGAATCTTAATCCAATACATAACCAAATTGGAATTTGGGGAAAAATAATAAGGCTATTAAAAATAATAATAACAAGAAAATAACAAGTTTTCTTATTCAGCATTTAGCATACTGTGGTTTCTTTCAATCACTGTGCTGAGGTGTTCTTCCCATTGAACAATGCCTGGCCCCACAGGCAATATGAGATAGGATGTTCCCAGGTACACCCCTTTCTGAAACTTCCCAGATATTTTTAGTGCATCCTATATAATAAAAGCCTAATATGCAAATCAAGCAAATGGCGGAACTATGATGTGCAGTGACCACCAGGGGGCAGATGCTCAATGCAGGGGCTGCCCCCAATGTGCAGGCCCCAGGCCAGCCAAGGTGGGTGCCAGTGGGCCCCCTACCCCATCACCCTGCCAGTCAACCTGCAGAGGGAGATGACCAGTGGTGGTTGTGGTGGGGGGTGGGGTCAATGAGCAACACCAGGCCTAGAGACCCTACCCATGCACAAATTTCATGCACTGGGCCGCTAGTAGAAATTAATAAATAGGTTGGCTTCTGCATGAATTTGGTCAATAAAGAAATCTAGGGGCAGGTTCTGTCAGCAAATGTACTCAATTCTGATGTAAATTTATGCAAACCATTAATTAATAAAATGCAAAATGTGGCCAAAAAAAAAAGCAAGTGATTGTTTGATTTTTAAAACTAGGCCTAAGCGGTTTGGCTCAGTGGATAGAGCATCGGCCTTTGGACTGAAAGGTCCCAAGTTTGATTCAGGTCAAGGGCATGTACCTTGGTTGCGGGCACATCCCCAGTGGGGGGTGTGCAGGAGGCAGCTGATCGATGTTTCTCTCTCATCGATGTTTCTAACTCTCTATCCTTCTCCCTTCTCTCTGTAAAAAAATCAATAAAATATATTTAAAAATATATGTTTAAAAAAATATTAGATATATTTGTTGCTGTAAAAGCCATAATTAAATTTCTTTTTTGAAGAATAATTCCATTTTCCTCACTGTTAATGTCACTAGTAAATGTAACAATTTATCTCTTGGAATTTAAAATCTATGAACAATATTAGGCTTTCTTTGAGTTAAAAAAAAAGAAAAATACTCAAATTTAGGAACTTTCAGATGAGCAAATAGAATTTTATTTTTATGCAGTATGGTAATTAATTTTTAAAATAGAGAAATCAGATATTCGGAAAAATTAGGCAATTATCAGTAGTAAAAATACATACAAACATTTCTATTATTATGTACTATAGGTCAATATATACTAGAGGCCCGGTGCACAAAATTCATGCACTTGGGGGCAGGGAGGCGGGGTCCCTCAGCCCAGCCTGTATCCTCTAACAGTTCAGGAGCCCCATGATTGATCGCCCAAAAGAGGTTGGTCCTGCCCACCCAGCTGGGGCTCCTCGATGGCCTCTCCCGACAGAGGGGGGCCCTGTTCACCCGCTGCAGCCTGCGAGCAGTGGCCTGGGTCTCCCTCTTTGCGGCAATCATGGAGCCCCCTGACTGATCAATCGCCCCACTGGCCAGTGGCCTAGGCCTCCCTCTGCAGGGTGATCTTGGGGCAATGGCCAGGCTCCCGACCAATCGCATTGTACCCACCTCGGCTGGCTTGGCGCCAGTGGGTGTCATAGTGTGGTCATCTGGACTGTCATTCTGCTGTTCAGTTCAATCAATTTGCATATTATGCTTTTATTATTATAGATTATTATAGATTTATTTCTTTTGTATGTTGAATTCATCTTGAATCTCATCCACCTACATTTATATACCCCTATTTGCTGAGTACAGACTGCTTAGCACATGCTGTGCTATATGCTCAGAATATAGACATATAAAATGTTTAGAGTTATATGCATTACAGTACATTAAATCCAGGTGGGTAAGAAATAGAGCATTTTAAATTTTCTTTAAATTGATTTAATCTATCTCGAGTCTTATGCCTGCTGTGTTGCAAGGAATTCAAGCTCAGTATGTCTGGGGTTTTCCCCTATTCTGTCTCTATAGGTCATGCATATGTAATTCCAAGACAAATGATTGGGCATCTATGTAGAGGGAGTTCCCATTTATTAGATACCTGATGAGAGATATATTTGTTCCCTGTCTGCATGGTGCCATTAGGTCCTTCCTGCCCTGCCTATGAGAAACAAAATCTTTTGAGGCTGTGGAGTCTGTTGCCTCAGGGTTTGTGTCAAACCTTCCATCTCTGGGGTCCTGATTCTACAACTCTGCCAGCAACAGACCTCTCTCTCCCTTTCCGCCCAAAAGAAACCTCTTTCCCTTTTGCTTCTTCTTGAACACCTGCTTCCCAATTTACTTCCTATAAACTTTATAAGGTATAATATGGAGTTGGGCTCTTGGAAACAAAAGACAAGATGGTAGGCTGTCTCTTCTTCTTGGCCCAGCCATATCTCTAGAGGCAATGATAATTAGCCTCCTCTTCTCCATACCCGTGGTCCAATTTGGACTAGCATAGTGTTCTAGGAACTGTTACAATCACTTTCCCTCTAATTTTAGTTCTTTCTCTCCTTATACTCTAAAGCATCTCACACATATCTACTAAATTATTTTCCCCCAAGAGCAGATCTGATCTTGTGATCTCTGGTTCAAAAATCTTTCCTTGTTTTCTAATACCAATGAAATTAAGTCTTCTCATACCTCAGATATTTGAAGTATTCCATGTTAGCCTTAACATGACTGACAATTTTCTCTTCCATAGGTCTCCTTTTTGTCCCTGTGCTACAGCTAAACTGCAAAACAACTTAACATATAGGCACTCCCCTTTTCTGTCTTGATTCATGATGTTCCTTCTGCAAGAAAGGCCATCACACTGATTTCTACATGATCAAATTCTGTCTTTCAAGGGCCAGATGCCATGTTGGGTCCTTCATGAAGCATTCTCCTACTCTGAGAGAACACTAGCTTTAGGAAAAGAAATAATGAAATAAAAAACTGAGATAAGTTTATGGCTAGTACCAAACAAATGGAATGGAAAGTTATTTTGGGAATAAAGGTAAACATGTGAGGTGAAGCCGTATTTCCATAAAAGTATCAAGATATGAGTGAATGGGACCTGAGTGAAGGGTTACCTGGGAATGAGTGGTAACTAACCCTGTCAAGGTGTGAGGTGAGAATACTCAGGAGTAGGGCCAAGTGTTGAGGAAGAGAGGTAACAAGTCTGTTCTATAGTGTTGGCAAACATCAGCACTCTTTTAAACTCCAGTCTTGGGCAATCCTGTTGTTATTCAACTTAGTGGAAACTCCTGGAAGTCTCTAGATGAAATGGTGTTCTGAAGCTATGGTATTATTTATCAACTAGAGGCCTGGTGCATGAAAATTCAGTCACTGGAGGGGGTGTCCCCTCTCATAGTCTGGGAGCATCAGGGGCAGGAGGCAACCCGGTGATCAGGGGAAGGTGATGCCCCATGCCATCTCTGGCTGCCACTGCTGGCAGTGCAAGTCTTGGCCGGCCCTGGTTATCTGAGCCTCGAGCGGCTGTGAGCAGCTGGGCACCCATCATCCAAGGCTTGCCTGTGCCTCGTGCTGGCCTTGGGTGGCTGGGGTACTGAGAGGACTGGGGGACTCTGGAGGCTGGTGCGTGGAGTGGCCGGGCCCACCTAGGGGTGGGCCCAGCCTTGCCACACACCTGCCACCCCAGTGGGGCTGAGGGGACTGGGCGCTGCCATCTTGTAGCTGTGGGTGCTGCCATCTTTGAGGGTGGGGCAGTCAATTAGCATATTCCCTCCTTATTGGTTGTGGGCACCGCCATCTTTGTGATAGTGTGAGGGTCAATTAGCATACTCCCTCTCTATTAGATAGGATAGAGCACATGCTAACTAGACAGCAAGATCCAATATTTAGTTTTACAGTTATGAAAATACCTTACACTGAAGATATTTAAGGTAAGCCTGAAGGGTCCAACTCTTGGTATATTAATCAACATCTGCAGATGTAATAGGCAAGAAGCCAGACTCTCCATGGGAGTTAAACCATCCTAACACTAGAGATCAATACAGTAATTATACTTACCATAGCACATAAATAACATGATAAATGGGAGGGGTGGATAGAATTGTTATAAAATACTAAAGTCGACCACATTCTTCTTTAATGAAGTGGAAAATACTTCACCATCAGTTACCTGTGAGCAATTATGATTTACTTTATAAATGAGACATTTGAGGTGAGCCTGTATAGAAGCAACATGATTAGGAAAATAACTCTTGTTAATTAAAAAGTCTTAGTCTATTTTAAAATTGTTTGTCTGCTTTATCTCTTGGTACTTTCCCTAACAATAACTACCTATTCTACCTGGTCCCAAATCATTCAGGTATATAGTACTTCTATCAGCATTGCTTCTGCTCAAGGATCACCTTACAGAATGCTTTGAAACACATTTCTAGAAATTTCTCCTTTCTTCCATGGTGCCCCAAGAGACATTGAGATTTAAATTTACTTTCATTCCATCTTTTAGTAAAATCTTTTGCCCTCCTTTGGAAAAAAACGTTTTAATATCTTTGGACATTATGAATTCTAACAGTTTCCACAGGTCATTAGTATACCTGACTGAATTAATCAATATTTTATTCCTTTAATATTATCCTTTCCACCTTATAACCCTCATTCTCTATCTGAAAGAACTAAAGGAAACTGAGAGCCTTGGATTAAAAGATGGTCCAGTAATACATTATTTGCTTCCCTGTCTTCTCTTTGGCTCAATGCTACATTAATTTTAATACTAAAAATGTTGCCATATTTAGCAATACAAGCTTCACATGATTTGATATTCAACTTGCAGGAAAGGAGCCCAGATCTTTCTATCCCTTTTCTCTCCCTGTGTGTTTACTGAACTAGGAAGTGTCATAACCAGCTTTTCCGCTTACTTTCAGCCCATTGTTTTGGGAAGAATAAGGAGAAAACTGACTAGCATTCAGAAGCAGCAGTCAAGAAAAGCACACATCTTTTTCTTCTTACATATCAACTTGTTTAATCAGAGCATTTGTACTTTGATGTATTATTATTATTTCTCTCTATGGGAATTGATTTATAATGTTACCTAATCAGTGTGGTTCCAATTTTAATCTTGGAGCTGAGTAATAAATATAAGACATTAATTTCCATAAACCATGTATATTTGAAGGCTTCATTTACATAGTAAGCAATTTAGGCCCATAAATTCCAATGTATTTCTATTCCTTTTGGGTTACTGTTTGCATAACCTTTTTATAGCTCTGGCAAACCATAATGCTGCCCAATGCTGACAAATTTCTTGCTGCTGTCCAATGCATAAAAATGTGTTTTAAGTAACTCTCTAATGCCCCCTCAGTAATTTTTCTTATTTCTTTCTCACCATTGATGGAAATTCCCTTTTAGGAGATGAAAAATTCTATTTCTTTTCCCTAGCAATTTCAGCAACTTATTTGGCAGCATTCTCTATCCTAATATATGGTTCTGATATAGCTAGAACTAATATACCCCCATTTATTCCAGGAAGGATGACTCAACTTTGAGAAAAGTGCAGACTCAGGTTTAAGTAAATACCACCCTTGTCTCTGAGAGGCTGGGAGCATAAGACTGAGTATAACTGAGTACACAGCATATAACCTGAGCATCTTTCAAGGTGATTTAAGGATGAATCAAATATGTTAAAATGGATCATCCTATTTCAGAGGGAAAATCTGTATCTATATCTGTATCTATATATCTACATCATCTATATCTATCTATATCTATCTATCTATATATCTATCTAATCTAATAAAAGAGCAATATGCAAATTGACCCTCACTCCGTTACACCCACAAGCCATGCCCACCAACCAATCAGGAGTAAATATTCAAATTAACTCAACTAAGATGGCAGTGGCCACGGAGCTGGAGTTGCCCCGGGCAATGGAGGAAGCCATGGCCCCGTGGGCCCTGAGCTCTACTCAAGGCTACAAAGTTTCAATTATAGAAAATAAACAAACCCCAGATACCTGCCAGGCTGGGACCTTGGGTTGCCAGGGGCAACCCAGGCTTTGATTGGGGGACCAAAGCAACAAAGTTTTAATTATAGAAGTTAAATAAATCCCAGATACCTGCTTCCAGCCAGGCACCCCAGTAGGGACCCAAACCCTGAAGGGGCTGTGGGCAGCGTGAAATGGCCCTCTGCCCCTCACCCAGGCTGGCCAAGCACACCAGCAGGTGGACATCCCCGAAGGGTTCCCAGACTGTGAGAGGGCACAGGCCAGGCTGAGGGACCCCCCTGAGTGCACAAATTTTTGTGCCTCTGCACAAATATCGGGCCTCTAGTATCTATATAATCTATATACCTATCTATATACCTATATCTATATCTATATCTATATCTATATCTATATCTATATGTATCTATACAGAGAGACAGAGAAGTTTTCCATAGGAAAAAACAGATTAATCTTTAGCAGTTTCTATATGCATAGTTTCAAATATTTTTAAAAATTTGCTCTTTATGGCCATCTACCTTGGGCATAATTTAATAGCATCTTAATTGTGGGTAGTACTTAGATAGCATTTATAGTTTTTAACATTAACATTTTAGCAATGTGTACATTGATCTTTAAAATATTTCCATAGGTTATTGCTATATTCATGTTAAAGATAAGGGCCAGGATTTTTAGTATTTTATTGTTATTGACACCAAGGGACTATTTATTGGGTTTATCTGGAGTATAGGAAGAACTGAAATATACACTGGTTCATGCACAAATAGACAATAAGATATTGACACCTTTTTATAAGACCACAGTAAATGTTTCCCTGGTTACCCAAACCTTTTGAACTTAAGGGAGGATGAATTATGGACAAGATCAAGGTGTGCTGGCTCATGCCCTAAATATGCTCTCTGATTCCATCCAAACGACTTTACCTGAATCTCAACCAGGTGGGGCATGAAACAAAATCATTAGCTGCTGTTTCACAAACAAGGTGAAATAAATCAGGGGGTCTCAGCTCTGTTCCTAAAAACGAGAGTCCATTTCACCCTCACTGAATCTGCTAAGTCTCCCTGGTGACCAAGATTAACTGGTACACTAGAAGTGTTCATTGCTCTCTCTGGAGTCAGATAGATGGATGCTGAAGAGGATGTCGGTTCTGTGGGGTAGACGCGATCAGACGTAATGCTGCTCAGAGAGGCAAAGAGGCTGACAGTGAGGATGCCAAGCTTCGGTACTGCCCACAACAACCTCTTGCAATACTGCTGCCTCAGTATTTCTCTGCATGAGTTGAAAGAGAAAGCAGGGCACTTGAAGTCAGGCAAACCTGCTTTGCAATCTTTTCTGTTCCATTTAGGAACCGGGAGTCTAGCTGTGTGGCTTAACCTCTCTGAGCCTCAGCATGGAGAATTCCTGGGCATCCTGTGCACTCGTTTTCTACTGCTGTATAGCAAATTGCCACCAATTTTACATCCATTTATTATCTCAGTTTCTGTAGACCAGAAGTCCAAGCATAGAGTTACTGGCATCTGCTCAGGTAATCACAGAACTGAACCTGAGGTGTGGACCAGTCTGTGGTTAAAACCTGGCACTCAGGTTTGTCTTCCCAGCTCAGGCTGAGGGCAGAATTCATTGCCTTATGGTTGTAGCACTGTAGTCCTTGTTTTCCTGCTAGCATGTGGCCTGCAACTGCTCTCAGCATTGAGAAGCTGCCTGCAGTTCCTTGCCATGTGGTCCCCGTGGACAGATCACAAGGTGGATGTTTGCATTTCTGCAGGCCAGATGAAGCATCTCTCTCTGATTTCATCTTTTGCCACTAGCCAGAGAAAAGTCTCTGCTTTTAATTGGCTCTTATGTTTAGTTCATGCCCACATGGGTAATGTCCCTATTTTAAGGACAACCATGCCATATAACCTACACACAGGAGTAAAATCTATCATATTTGCAGACTTAGGATTTTGCAGAGCATGTATGTTACTGGCAGAATATCTTGGGGACACCATCAAATTTAACTTATCAAAGTGATACAATTTATGTGAAAACCACTACCTCCTGGCAAATACTTGGCATATAATGAAAAGTTATATATATATATATATATATATATATATATATATATATATATATATATATGTAGTATATAGTGGCAAGATTATTATGATTACCTGACATTTGTAGGAAAATTAGCTATAATTTTGTACTGAAGTTGCTAGGGGGCCAGACCATTACAAACAGGGAAGCAGGTTGTTTACCACGACAGCAGAAGGGATTGTTTTTCCTGAAGATATGGATAAACAATGCAATTTAACAGCCTTTGAATGTGGGAAATATATATATCTAATATAATAAAAGAGTGATATGCAAATTGACCGTTACCCAAGACACCTAAGCCACGCCCACCAGCCAAGCCACGCCTCCCAGCCAACCAGAGCAGCTGTATGCAAATTATCCTAGCCAAGATGGAAGCCGGCAGCTACAAAGCTAGAGCAAACCAAAGGCTTCTGTTGCAACTGCCTGCCTAGGCTGGCTGAGCCTCTGCTCACAGCCACGCCCACCAGCCAGTCAGAGTGGCTGTATGCAAATTAACCCACCCAAGATGGAGGCTGACAGGGTGGCTCTGCACTGGGAGCCTCCACGGCCCGCATAGCTGTGTCAGCTCAGTGGAGGGGGGTCCAGCCTGAGGTCTCCTCAGGGCATCCAGGAGCAGCCGTCCTGGGTCTGCTGCCGGGCTTCGTTCCCTGGGGGCTTCCTCGGGGCGTCCAGGAGTGCCCTTCCCAGGTCCACTGCCTGGCTCTGCCCCGGGGGCCTCCTCGGGGGCGTGCGGGAGCACCTGTCCAGGGTCCGCTACCTTCATCTGTCCCCCAGGGACCTCCACAGGGCATGCGGGAGCGTCTGCTGCGCAGTGCGGAGAATCCGAAGCCAGTCTACTGCCCAGCTCCACCCCGGGTGTGTTTGCTCAGCAGCAGGGCCCCACCGAGGGGTCCCGCACCAGTGTCCACCCCTGTCTTGCCACCCAGCTCTGCGCCAGGTGTGTCCCCTCAGCGGTGGGGGCCCACCAGGTATGTGCAATCGTGGGCCCTCCAGTGGGAAACATCAAGGCCTGCACTCACCAGCCCGCGCATCCCCCCAGTGCACGAACCCTGAAGGGGCTGTGGGCAGCCTGAAAATGGCCCTTGGCCCCTCACCCAGGCTGGCCAGGCATGCCAGCGGGTGGACATCTCCTCCAAGGTGTCCCAGACTGCAAGAGGGCACAGGCCGGGCTGAGGGTCCCCCACCCCCCGAGTGCACAAATTTTTGTGCACCGGGCCCCTAATATATATATACACACACACATACACACACTGAGTGGCCAGATTATTATGACCACCCCATCAGTACTTCATTGGTCCACCTTTTGCCTTCAATACTGTGGCTATTCTTCTTGGCACTGATTCCACAAGATACTGAAAGGTGATGTGAGAACTCTGACACCACCATGCCTGGTGAATAGCACTGCCCAGTTCTGTGAGATTTGATGGTTGTGGAACCAGCTGCCTAATGGCTCTTAACTTCGTCCCACAAATGCTCAATTGGATTGAGATCTGGTGATTGTGGGGGCCATCCAAGCAAGGCAAAGTCTCCCTCATGTTCTTGAAACCACTCCTGCACAATACAAGCACCGTCGCATGGCACATTGTCTTGTTGGAAGAAGCTATCTCCACTGGTATATGACATCAACATGATAGAATGAACTTGATTAGCAATAATACTTAGGCATGTTGTGCTAGTCAGACATTGTTCCACATGAATTAAAGGGCCCAAATGCCAGGAAAACATCCCCCAAACCATAAAACTGCCCCCACCAGCTTGAAGGGTTGTACTCCTGCATGTGGGGTGCATGCTTTCATGCTGTTTCCTCCAAATTCTCACTCTGCCATCTGCATGATGCAACTGGAAACGTGACTCTAAGAGGACTTTAATGTGACTTTAAAAGGACCACATGACTTTTTTCCAATGCTAGACTGTCCAATCCTTGTGTTCCTGTGTGAACTGGGGACGTTTTATCTTACTAACTGCAGACAACAAAGTGTTTGAATAGGCTTTTAGCTTCCATACCCCATACAATGCAGTGTATGGCTAATTTGAATACATACGTCAGGTGGTCATAATAATCTGGCCACTCTGTGTGTGTGTGTGTGTATCCCATGTTCAAAGGCCAGTAGTATGATGCACATTGACAATTTAAAAATAAACATTGATTTGCACATGTGTGATATATATAAAGCTCTTGGAATAGATATTATTAAAATCCCCCATGAAATGATTTGTAACTGATCTATTATTGAAGCTACCTTTGGAAACAGTATGTCTACAGATAATATTAAATATATATTTAAACATGTGACTCTTTATCCAAAAAATGAGCACGTTCATAAATTAAATGAAGAAATTTTGGATATACTCAATGGGGCTTTTCACACCTATTTGAGTGATGATTCCATAGATTCAATGGATGATGCTGGAAATGAAAATTTTCCCATTGAATTTCTTAATAGCATTACTCCTTCCGGAATATTGTGTCATAAATTAAAATCGAAAGTAAGCACAATAATTATGCTGCCAAGAAATCTTAATAGTAAATGGGGTCCTTGTAATGGTACTAGATTTAGTATCAAAAGATTGAGACCTAATATAATCAAAGCTGAAATATTAAGAGGATCTGCACAAGGAGAGGATGTTCCGATTCCAAGAATTGATTTTTTCCCCTCTGACACTGGCCTCCCGTTTGAATTAATTCAAAGAGAGTTTCCCATGATGCTAACATTTATGATGACTATTAATTAAATCACAAGGACAAACTCTAGACAGAGTAGGAATATTCCTACATGAACCCATTTTTGGACATGGTCAATTATATGTTGCTTTCTCTCGAGTTTGAAGAGTTTGTGACAGTAAAGTCATAAATACTTCATCACAAGGGAAATTAGTCAAGCACTCTGAAAATGTTTTTACTCTTAATGTGGTATACAGGGAGATATTAAATTAAGTTTAATCAATTTATCAGCCGTTGTTTTTATCAAAGTTTTTTATATCACGTTTTTGTTGTTTTTATATCATATCTGTTGTTACATCATATTGTTATTGTTTATTGATCAATTTATATATTATTTTAATATACATTTTACTAATTTTCTTTCATCTCTGACACTTCTATTATAGAGAAAGAGTGAATAGTGATATTAAAATATTTCTTCTAGGAAACAAGATGGCAGCATAGGGTAGACACCGTATATGCAGCTGTGAACAACTATTTCAGAAAAACCACGAAAAGAACACACGGACACCACTCGCACCCACAGGACGGCTGGCTGAGTGAAAATCCTACAACTAGAGAAGAGGCTGAGACTCAGAGGAGTGGCGGAAGCAAAGTACAAAGGTACGGAGGCGTGCGCACGGGCTCGGGATAGGGCTGGTACCGGAGGTCACGGTTCTTTTCCAAAATGGAGAGAGCCACAAGCTCCCAGCGGCTCTGAACTCCAGTTCTAGGCGAGTTTCTGAGGTCCCACAGACACCCAGAGAAGGGGGACTGACTGGCACCAGGAGGAAATCCAAAGCGGGTTTCTCTCAGCATTGCTTGCAGCAATTACCGTGGGACACAGAGACCTGGTGTCTCTCAGCACAGGGCTGAGAAGCACCATAGCTATTTGCTCCACCCTGCCCTGCAAACTCCCCAAGGCCCCGCCCCTCCCAAGTGCGTCAGAGGCTTCTGCAGCAACGCCTCCTTAAAGATACAGGAACCAGCCTCACCCAGTGGCCAGAGAGGGACTAACCTAAACAAAACAGATCCACAAGGAACACACTCGAGGCAGATGCAGTGAGCATAAAAGCTCCACTGAAACAACTCTTGTCCCATAAGGGTGTCTCCAGCACAGAAGTTCTCCCACTGTAGACACAGCTGACTCTCGTAACCAAGTGGCTTAGAGGTTAATCCCTCGCAGTGATCGCCTAAATCAGAAAGGGAAGCAGCCAAAATGAGGAGACAAAACAGGTCACAAATGACAGAGATGGAGGAAAGAAAACGACAGGATATAGAGTTCAAAACCACGG